>VYZP01063058.1:0-48463 GCA_013400635.1 Hypocryptadius cinnamomeus
GGTGTCTGTGTGTGGGTTTTTAAGATTGCAGGTACACCTGCCATGCTCACTGCCGAGACCTGGTGCACCTGGGCTGCCGGCGGAATGGAAAATTAATGGACTGCCTGGCTCCACATGACACCTTAGATTCGTCTTACAGCAGCGGTCAGGTAAGAGGTCTCCTGCTCATGTAGTTACTGCTTTGCTTTCTCTTGTCAGCTCTGTCGTGAAGTGCGGTCTGCCTGCCTCATCTGGCTGCTCGGGAACAATGTCTCACTTAGGCATGGCTAGCAAAGCTGGATTTCCCAGCCAGTGCTGTGATTTTGCAGCACAGCTGGGTCGAGGTGCTACTGGCTGCTGCCAGCTGGGTCACTCCTGCCCCAGTTAGTTTTCAGCTAAATCGACTGAAAAGTAATCACACAAAACAGTGTTTTTCCTGTTGGTTCTGGCCACTGTGGGGTCATTTACACCTAATCAGTAGAAACCTCTGAGATGTCACCTGTGATAACAATAGACACTCTCCTGTTTTTATTTTTAGGGGGGAGGGAGGATGAAGAATTGTGGTAAGTCTTTGTGTGTAAGTTCCTTTTTTCAAACCTTTTATTTGAGCATCAAAAAAACCCTTCATTAACACAGGTCTGGTCTAAATTTAGAGTGTTATTGTTTTAACTGAAAAGCGTTATTCAAAACATAATTAGTGAAGACAAATTGGTATATGCATATCCACAGTGGTCAATTTAACCCTTTTACTGTCTTTAGAACTCATATTGAAGAAATGTCCTTACTGGGGAAGAGGGTTAAAACCCAAACAATCCCAGACTCAGCTATCATCGGTAATGCTCATTTTATTCACTGTAAGAATTTATGTTGCTCACTGTAAGAATCAAGAGAGATTCATAGAACAGCCTACCCTGACTTTCATTATCCACAGAACTGCCAAGCACAGGCTGCACCATGATAAAAGCTACCAGCTGTGAAATTTGTGCCCACCCAAAATACTTCTGTCTCCAAGAAGTCTCCTCTTCCCTTCCTTCTGCCCCACCATCAGATGCATAAAGCTGATGTTCTGACACCCTGTGTCACTTTTCCTACCCAAGGGATATTACATTAGCAGATTTGTGGGATGGGCTGTTTGGGTCTGGGTTGGTTTTTTTTTTTTCCCAATAACGTTGTACAGAATAAACATTTTTAATTTAAGTTAAGCATATTTTGGTATCTTTCCAATAGTTATGCTAAGGTGTTAAAAGACAATTTTGTATGGCAAGAAACTACAATTCTTGTGTATTTTTTCTTGTGGTATTGTCCATAATATATAGTGGAGGCAGTATAACTGCCCTTACAAGCTACCCAATTATGTACATAAAAGATTGCTCCACAAATATATTAATACACTACAGCGATACCCCTTGTAGACAGCAACTTTCGCTTTAAATTTTTCTTTCCTGAAATCAGTCTGGTCTAAGGAATCAAATAGATGCCACTTGTCTTCAAAGTCATTACTATCTTCCTACTTTAATTTACCATGTGTGGGATATGCAGTCACAGGTGATTGTAGCCATAGCCCTATTTAAAGGCAGATACTAAACAACACTAAGGAGGGCAAGGGAATCCTCCTCGAGGATTGCAAAAATTTATTCTGAGTCAGCTCTGAAGCACAGCAACACAGTCATTAGCTAAAGATGATGCACTGCCATTTCAGTGAAATAGTCTGAGGACATGAAAAGCAAAGCAAGCTCAACTTGGTGGGAAAAGCAGCAAGAAATATTAACACACAGTTGAGATAAAACCCAGTGCTTACATTCCTCTGTGATGATCACTTACTCACTGGTGAATCAACCAAAGAAGCATTTTCTCAGAGGATTCCAAATTAAAAAATAGTGCAGCACTTTTCCTTTCCAGGTTCCTGTTAAGCAAAATTCTTATAGCATATACAGAAGGCCTAAAATCCAGCTGGAAAACATTTGTGATGGACAAAGTTAGACTTTGTCCTCAGCCCTTGCCATAGCCATGTCAGACAGATTCCAGGAAGCATTTTTGTAATTTTATTTTTTTAGCAGGAGAAAAAATGGAACTTGCTACAGACTTATGTCAAAACCAATTTTTATGAAATGATAATTCTACCAAAAAGTAAAACAATCCAGATAAATAAAAACAATATTTGTTAACACAAAGATCTGTAAAGACTTCTAGTGACTGGAATGATTGTTCAGGAAAGTCCTGGAACAGGCTGCCTAGGGAAGGGGTGAAGCCACCATCTGTGGAAGTGTTCAAAAAATGACTAGACGTGGCACTTCACAATATGATTTAGTGCCTTTAGTAGTATTTGGTTGAAGGCTGGACTTGATGATCTTGGAGGACTTTTCCAACCTTAATGATTCCATGATTCTAAAATTTCTGAGCACCCTTGTTGAGCTTGGTGTGTGTCCTCCAGGTCACCACTGAATCTTCTCTGCAAGTGCAACATTTTATTTTGTAGAAGCTCCAACCACCACCCAACTGTCCAGCCACGCAAACTGCGCAAACTGTGACTGAGGACACAGTGTCTCTCTGTGAGCTCCATGTGTCTTGCTGTTGGGAAGACTGAAGGGGAATAACTCAGATGCTGAAAGGCAGAGCAGCAGCGATGGAGAGGAGGAAGTACAGGGCAACACAGGTTTTGGAAGTGTGGGTGACTGTCAGCAAGAAAATACAATGGGATCAGAGAGAGAAAAAAAATAATTTTTACTCAAAAAGACACATACAGCTTGCCTGCGAGAGATCTAAAAAAGAGCAAGTGCTGTCCTGGGTATGAACACTGAGCAAGGAAACTGCTTCTTGCTCTTTGAGCCTTACAGTACTTAGGGGAGCCAAATTTCATGTGCATTTGTTTGTGTGCAACCAGATTGCATCAAAGAAGTACTGTTTTTTCCTACTGATTTCCTTCCTCTTGGAAGAAGCCACACTTTGGCTGCTTGCAGTGGGTGACAGTTGTTGCAAATCTCTTTTCTCACTTGCTGTTTGGGTCAGTGTGTGCCTGACAACTGATACACGAAAGATGAGGATTCAAATGCTATTTTCAGCATCCATCATCCACTGGTTTTGAGGCAGCAACCATTTACATGCAGAAAACCTGGAATGTTTCCTGTTGGGTCATTTTCTTTACGCACAGCTGTCCCACATGCACAGAGCAGACGGAACTACTGCAGGAATCTGCAAAGTTTGAATTTGCTCCTTCCTCTGCTACTGACCTGCTCAGACCACTTTGTCTTTATAGGACTTGTCTACTTCTCTTGTAGGTAAAAAAGGAACTAGAATGTTAAAAAACAATTTAAATATCTCTGAATGGGAACATTGTTGCAAAAGTTGGCATTAGGTTACTATTTAATTAAACACAACTCCCAGCTCAGCTGCCTTCTCAAAATTACTATTTTCTTCCATGCTAAGATTTCCTGGACTTTATCAGCCTTAAAGATGATTTTTAACTTTCTGTTTAATGTTTGAACCTGCATCTCATGTATAAAACTGAACAGGTACTTAGTATAAGATCATGAAGGGGTCAGGGGATGGGAAAAAGGTATGATGGTAAAAAGACTGAACCTATCTTCTTTACAAAATTATTCTTGCATTCTCACTCTCTGGATGGTGTCTAGTCTGCAGGGTTTTACTTAGATACAGGACTGTGCTTTTGAAGCTAATCTTCCAATTGTCTTTACTTCCCTTGTTTTGGTTGATATCAGGGAGTAGTCATAGGACAAAAATCAATTCCACTTCAGGGGAAAACTAAGCTGCTTCCTGAAGCCTGTGAGAAGAGGCACTCCAGGAGCCAACCTAACACACTCAGTCCACCAGATCAAAGCAGAGATTTTCTTCAGTAAACATTATGAAGAGTTTATATTGAGGACTTTGGATTCTCAGCACCACTTGCTGTCTTTTACACAGCTGTGTGTTGCACTACATTATTTGCTAAAATAGGCATTAGATTCTTGGCACAGAACTTTTCCCAGTGATGCCTGCTTTTGCTTTATCTATATCATGACTTTGAAAATCACATGGCATGCAAAACCAGTTAATTTTGCATGAGCTATGCTAGTCAAATGCAAAGATCACACACGTATTTGGGAATGTCTCACCCATAGAGTGAACATCAATTTAAATTGCGAAGGGATTTTGCAGGAAAATTCAAATTTTTTAGTATTTATGGAGAGGGATGACTTGCTAACAGACCATAGTCCTGGGATTTGTGCCTTTTCTTCCTGGGACAACTGTTTTGTTTTGAAGTGCAGTTTTTTTTAAAACACTAAAGCACTAGTTTGAAGTCATTACATCGGCACTCCTGTGCTGGCACAGGTTAAAAAGTCATGGCACCTCTGTATTTGCATATGCTCCTTCAAACACAGAGAATAGTACTTTGTGATGATAGTAGGCAACGCTTCAAATTCTAACTCTCTATGACCTAGCACCATTTCAGATTGGTCAGGCAGTGTGAATGTATCTCTGGTTGATACAGGTGATACAAACTGCCCTTCATCCTGCTGCAGTGACCTGGTGGTGCCCTGAGTGCAGCAGAGCTTGGTGCCCAGCTGTAGCTCCTGGTCCTGAATGCTTGTTCGTGCCCATACAGTTTTCCATGTACCCCTTGCTCTTCCACTCCCACTGGCACCAGGACTGCTGGTTTTGGACAATGCTCTTTCAAAATGGGTCAGGAAAATGTTGTAGCTTCTAACCTTTGTCCTTGCAAAGCCCAATCAGCTCTTCAGTTATCAACACAGCCTGTGAACAGTGCTGTCAGCACAACAGGGGCTGGGTGTTATGATGTGGCTGGAACACCTTAAACTCCAAATAACCTTGAAAAATGTCATGTTGAGACACCATTTGAGAATCTAGACTTAAGATTTCCCTTAGAGAAAAGAGGAATTTCTTACAGGCTCTTAACTGTTGATTTTGCAAAGAGAGTCTACAGATTTCCAGTGGATTTTCTTCCTATGCAATTCTTCCAGCAACTGGAGCACTTGGGTACACACATGAATGGTCAAACAGTCTCAGAATCTGGAATGTGGTCACACAGCTTGACTTTGTTAACAAGTCGTTGGAGCTCAAAAGGCCTAATTTTTGAGCTTCTTTCTCTGAGTGTGTATATATACACACACATAAATATTTCATTATAAAAAGGTCAAGGAAATTCCACGATGAAGCTGTTCTTACAGATCACTAAGGCTGCGGGGTTAAATACTTGAAAGCAAAACTCACGATGTCAAACATACTGCAAGTACCCAACGGCAGAAATACATGACTCAGGTGAAAATTGTGTGGCCCTAGATGTTTCCCTCCTGAACAGACTTCCTATAGAGATTAAAGAGGAAATTATGTATACAGGTTCTCTGTGGTCTTGTACAGAGCACTCAGAAAAAGCTGGGGAAAGAGTGGCCAATTTCTTCCACGAACAAGCAGAGTGGGATGAATAAAACTCCTTTCCAGCAATCCTCTCCTATGCTACCACATTGCCAATTACAAGCACACCAACTCTGACTGACATGCCAAGGCCTTCTCAAAAATCTAAGAAGTATCAAAGCCATTATGTGGATTTTCAGTTTTTCCTGTTTTTCTATCATCCTAGATGAATCAAAAATTGACAATTTTTTATGCATAAGTCACAGATAGAATTTATTTCCTTCAAGTTGACAAGCCTTTGCAAAGAGGTCTCACTACACTCAAATTTTCTCAAAGACAAAGGGCATTCAGAGTTGAAGTCTGTACAAGACCTGAGGCACTTGACAAAGAATAGAAGGAGATATAGCGTGTTGCAAATGACTTGGATAACACCATCCCCCAGGTTGCTTCAAATGCCATGGAGAAGAACGAGAAGATCTCAGAGTGCTAATACAGAAACATCTGAACATTGAAGGGCACTGAGGTTGTCACCTAAATGTACCTGAAACTGAAAATGGTTTCAGTTCATTCCCTTAAAAGATATAGTAGTTGAACATTTCTTCAAAAATAACCCATGGAGAAAAAAACTGACAACACAGAGCAGATGTAGGTGTGTGCAGTTCTTGATTAATAATGAAGGCTACCTTTGAGCTATTGATTGCTTTCCTCTACTAACTCTTGGTAATGGTGTGTACTCTGTGATGGTGTGTACAATGGGCATGGGGCTTATGGCTCACATATTTCAAATCTATGTTAAACCTGGTTGTGCTTGGTAGTAGTTGAAAGGAAAAGAGCAAAAGTGAATTATGTTTGTTTTGGCAGGAAAAATGAGGCAAATTTTAAATTTTTATAGTAACTGCGAAAGCTTTTAAACCAAAACTGAAGCTGATTTCAGTTCTAATTGTGTATAGTGCCCAGATTACTATAAGGGAAATATATGTGGCAAAAATAAAAGGCTTGATCAATTATATAAACTAGAAATTAGTTCCAAGCTTTCAAAAAATAATTTGAGATTTCCACAACAGTTCCTGGGGCACTGCCCTTTGCAACCTTCCCTCAAAGGAATGTTATTAAAATGGGTGTTGCACAATGCTGACTTAAGGTCTTTAAATCATAAATTAATTGCAACGTTTTATAGAGTTGAATTTACTCTATCAGATATCTGGGCTTCTTCAGTATTCTCTGGCACGAGCATCATGGAATAGTCTGTTGGGTTTTCTCGAGCACACTGAACAAACACTTGGGTTGATGGGGACTGAGGCAGCAGTTGAATATTGCAAGTAGGATAAATCCAAAAGGCACATTTAAACAAGGAATGGGTTCTAGAACTCCGAGTAGACCTCAAAGCCCAGTAAGTACAGACTGGATGGGGCACGTGGTGAGGAGACTTGTATCATGATACCACCAAATAGAGTTAATACTAGAATTGATATTTTTAACAGAATAAATTTCAGCTTCCTGTTGGAAATTTTCAGCCCACAGAAGCAATCTGAATTGTGTTTGTACGCCATTATGTTTCTTTAAACTTTTTTTTTAAAAAAACACACATTTTGATCAGTAAATCTGTCTTTAAACTTTTTTTCTTAAGTTGGGTTTTTTGGGGATTTCTTTCCATTTTAAGTACTTGGTCAATATTCAGGCCTGACCTTTCAAACAGAAAGGTAACAAGCTCACTGCTTAAAGCACACATTACTGAAATCTAGAGAAGGTCAATTATCAGTTGTTTAGCAACCAGATCAATGTACTCAAACAGCTCTGATTTTCTAGTTCCATTGAAGAAGCAGACAAGGCTTCAAATTAGAGGAAAGTGCTCCTATTAGACAAGGGGAACATTTAAAATGTGCTTTTGATTTTTTTGTACAGTAAGGTGTTTTCATATTCAAGAGGTTTCTATTGTCTTCCTAGAAAATACGTTTCCCTAAAACGTAGCCAGCCTCGACCTGCCATTTTGTCAGCTGCCATTGTAAGATCAATGTTCTTTTTCCACTATTTATTTCTAATACACATATTTTTTCACAATCCTTTCCACTGCTGTCAGTGTCGTGCCAGGTGTAGGATGTAAAATACCACTGTATTTTTTTTTATTGTGCTAATTTTCTTCCTAATTCAAAGTTATTAATATGTTCCCAGTATCTCAGCAGGCTCAGAAGAGCACAGATGATAACATTGCTAATTTAATACAGGTAATAGTCTTGCACGTCCTGTATGTTCCAGGTGGTTCTCAAGTATTCAAATAGCATTGCTTAATCATGTTGGAGAAAAAGTTCAAGGAGAACTGGTCCTCTAAAATGTTAATCTGTGTGGAGCTGATGGTTTGGCTTCTGACAGTTTGCAGCAGAGGGATCAGAGAACATTTCTGTCCTATCTTCAGGGTAGATTTTTCAACATGCAGAGCAGGACAGCAACCACTAGGACAGCTGGTTTTGATGTGGCATGTGAAAGCAAATGGATGTTGCATCAAAACTTGTGTGCTTGAAGATGTGTATTTCGCTGGTTTATGTTGTAGGTTAGATGGTACGTGGAAGCTGCACAGTTGCTGGGTGATAGATCACTGACCATGACAGTGTCCTGAGTGCCTTACTGAACCCTCAAAACATGCAAAGAAAATGAGCACTGGTAGGGAAATTGTTAAATGGGATGTAAATGCTGGGCCCTGCAAATCTCTGTCTCAGTGCAGTCCTAACACTGATTTTTCTCTGAAGTCCATATGCTGTAGATGACAGATGGAGTACTGAACTTTGCCTTTCAGTTAGAGACAGGCTGGCAAACAGAGTGACAGTGGCTTTCATTCTACCCTTCATGGCCTGATTATGTTTTTCATATCCATTAAACACCTCACTCTAAATAGAATTACCAGCAGCCATGTCAGGTTTGTCCTAACCTATTAATCCACAGGGGTAAAGGGGTAACTGGTTGTCAAGTATAACAGGGGGCTGAAAAGATATTTAATATCAGACACTTTCTAGGGCACTTACTCAAGAGACTGATTTTATTTCGCATTTTAATATTCAGGAAGGTAGCTGGGCTTGTGATATGATGCAGACTGCTTAATTCTTCCCACGTAGGCCTGCCCTGAGCAAATAACGAGATGGCAGTGAGAACCAATTAGAAAGGAAAGTCAGAACTGTTGGGAAACCCACATCCCATGTTCTCAAATACTCTTCCAGCTTCACATTATCTGCCTTTTTTTTTTTNAGCCTTTTTGTTTGACTTATGGCATTAGCAGCTGTTGGAAATATACACAAAAGAGATTGCTGCTGCCTTTTGACTCAGTGCAGGAAGGGCATGATGCAAAACCTTCCCTGGTGGGGAAGGAAGGTGGGGAGTGGTTTTTGATTATTTTTAATGATAACATTGCTGGGTGAAGATAGGAAAATATTTGTTCCCAGTCTTTGATCCAAGTAGCATGCCAACCAACAGCAACAAAGACAGCTGTTAGGAAATCAGGTAGACAACAGAGCCCTATGTTGCTCTGTTTGTTTTTCTTACAGAAATGAAAAGTCTTGTTTCCCAGAGTGCAGGAATCAAATGACAGCAGGTAGCATTTTTTCATACTGATTCATGGCTTCCTTTAACTGGTGACACTGCCTAAAAGCTACCCTCCAGACTCTTCCTCAGGACAGAAGAGCCCGCTTGTTCTCGGGAGCTCAGTTTCTCCCCAGCTATGTGCATGTGTGGCACTCTGTGTTCCCCTTCTCCAAGGGATCTCATTCTACAGTGAAGCTCCATTCTTGTATGTGTTGTCTCATATCAGTGTGCTCCACAGGAACTGGGCATAAGAGCTTAAACCTTCCCCATTTACTTTGCAAATAGTGTGTATAGGTACGTAAAAATTCAGTGATGTAGTGTTAATCTTCAATATCCTTAGTGGGAAAGGGGGAACTGTCACCAGTTGCATGCCATTTAAATGCACAACAATGAAGTCCTACTAGTTAAACTTCTGGGGAGTAGTCTTCTTGTTCCTGCCCAAAGCATGAAGAAGTAGCTGGCTGCCCCAGATCAAAACATGCTGAGTTCTCTTAGCACTTGCAGGAGATCTCAAGCAATAGCTAGTTTGCCATGTTTCCTCCTCCCTTTTTATTTCAGCTATGGTAAGCCTCCATTCCTGCAACATAGGTCCACTGGGGATTCAGCACCTCTGCTTCCTGAGACTTTATGATACTTTACTGCCAAGTGAAAAAAGCTGCCTAGATACAAAAGGCTGTTGTATAGTTCTTTCACACCTTACATTATAGTCACAATGTCCCAACTGGGATTTTCAATCCAACAGTAATTTTGCGTCTTGATCACCTTTCGTCTGTGACCTTCATATTACTTATGACTTGTGCCTTGATTCCTAATCAAGAGGCCCCTCCTATGGATGAATTTTGGATCAGCTCCTGACCCAGATGATGCTGGAGCCATGATGCTTGGACAATGGACAGTTTCCTGAGAAGATAAACCTGGCTGGTCTCTGCATGCCTGCCCTATTTGGATAACTCCTAGAGAAAAATGGAAAAATTATCTCCCCTTTGCATTTGAGAAGAAAACTTTCATCATCCCAAGATGATGATCCCAAGAGATCTTCAGACATATCTATTACAATTAGTCTTGTGAACCCATGGAAAGCTGCACATGCCTGTTTCAGACATTTTGCCTGCTGATATGTTGCAGGAAGATGGGTATCTGGATACGATTACTTGAGTTGCCTAAATCATACCTTGTACTTCTCCGTCTTTTTCTCTGCTGATGCTTGCAAGTGTGTACTGCAGCCATGGTAAATGCCCTTTTAAGGCCTTGTCTTTGCTGATAGAGTGTTTGTTTACAGGAAGATAAATGCCATCATTGATTATTTTGCTTTACAATCCTAGGTGAGAACAAAGCAGTGATGATGGTTACCATGGGGCAGCAGGATGAGGTCAATACCATGCATCCTGCCTGGGGCTGACCTCACTTAGTTGACTTCAGGATAAAAATTGCATTATCTTAATTTCACTAGGCTTTTCTATCACAATTTCTTATCAGAAAATTCTGCAACATTATTCCCTGGGGAAGGAAGACCAGAGTGTCACAAGGCTGAACATTACTTCTATAATTCCCAGTCCTTCTGAACTTTGGTTTAGAGGAACACTGCTTTCCAGTGTTTTTCTGTTTTCCATTTGCATTGTTCTCTTCCCTTGACCTTCCTTTTGCCATCCTGAGTAACATTTTCCTTTACAGTTACCTTGAAGAGAGATTTCCTTATCTGCATATATGACTAATCAGTAAGGTCTTATGATTATTATAAAGGGGTTTGTTGGAGGTGGGAATTAGAGCATGAAACAGGGACTGAGGAAGCCAGATTTGCAGTCCTTGCTTAACTAATGACTGATTAGATATGGCCTTCAGCAAGACAATTTGGCCTTGGTTTTCAGATGCCCTGATTTAATTTTTAGTCTTTTGCCTCCGGCTTTCTTTTCTTCATTGTTTTGGGGAGAGGGAGTTGCCCATGGCATGCAAACCTGCTATCTCATTTTACCCCAAAATATGTCTCAGTCTGGGCAGTCAGAAGTAGAAGTTGATTTTAGAAATGGTTGTGAGTAGTGTTCCTTACCTATTGCCACAATGAGGACGAACTCTTTCTTGCAAAATGGGTGAATGAATGCACATCAGGTGGCACAGAGTTATGAGTTCTGAGAACTTGATTTTTTCTTCTTTATGCTTTACCTGTAACTTCTATGAATAACCCTGAATTTGTTAAAGAATCCATCATTTGGAGAAGGAAAGCAAGGTTGATTTCTTAAAGCTGAGGATTACAGATTAAGGTAAATTTAGAGTTAACTCAGTATGAGGGAGTGGAAGGAATAAAATCTCTGTCACTTGCATTTGTGAACTATGATTTTACTGAGTTCTTAATATTATTTTCCCCACAATCAGCAGATATAACTAAAGACAGGAACAATATATTGGAATGAATGAAGAAGAAAAAGTGTTTTGAAAATACCTAGGATCCACACTTTCAGTTGTCATTTGGCAGCTGCTGTCTGTCTGAGAACTGTCCTTAACACGACCCTTTGTGGGTAGATCAGGAGTCCTCTCCTTTGGCTGAACCATCTTTCTGAGATCCCATGCTCCATCTCCCAGCAGGAACTTGCCAAGCTGTGCTGGGCTGCACAGCTCCCACAACTTGCCCTGCCTCAACCCACATCCCAGGCTGCTGGCCTTCACCCTTTGCTGCCAGGTCCTTCCATGCAGTGCAGGAGCAGCCTGTCAGATGTGTACATCCCCCATGTGGGGCCAGAGAGAGGACCCCTGCCAGGGAAAGAGAGAGACAGAAAAGGGACAAGAGGGGCTGACATGAGCCATCTGGATTTTTATTCTTGTGTCCCTCTGTGTCCCATCAAGCTGTCTAGACCTCCCAGAGCAGCCCCACTCTTGGGGATTCTTAAGAATCATGGTATTAGGTTAGACAGTGAAAAAGCAGATGTAGGGTCTAGCAGAGTCAGTAAAAGTAAAGTAAAAGTCAGTAAAAGCAGAGTTTTGCTGCAACAAATCCAGTTTCACTAACACTTTGTAAACATCCATTTTCTTTTTTTCTTTAAAGTATCCTCAGCTTGCAGTTTTGAGCCTTCTTTGGACTGAGATTGCCTGATGGGGAGTCAGTACACGTCCCTGAGCCATGGGGCCTCTGATGCGAGGGAAGTATGTGTGCCTCCATCCCACCCACCCTCAGGCTATCTGAATTTTAAGATGAGTTGGCCATAGTCCAACAGCTGGCAGCATTTCATAGACAAGTCCTCTAGACTGTGCTAAAGTGCTGTGCATAAGAGTAGTCTTATTTTACACTCTTCTCCACACTTTTGTTTCTTATAAGTCACCTGAGTGTTTTGGCATCAGTTAAGAAGGAAAAAAATCTGGCAGTTCTGCTGTAGTCAGATTTGGCAGTCTCACTGGTTACTTCCAGTAATTATCTCCATGTCACAGATATGCTCCTGGTGCCAGTTTTAGGAAAACCTTCCACCTTTTTGATGTTAAGGAAGTGGATTTTTTAGGAAATTGTTTTTGTCCGAGAACAACCCCTTCTTTTCAAATGCTCTCACTGTGATCTTTCACAAAAGGCTGCATTCAAAATTTGAAATATGCTGATGTGCAAATAATTTCAATAGCTGACCTGCAGAATCTGTTGGCAGGGCTGCTAGAGGCAGTTTGCTCTGATTCCAGCTGCCTGCTTAATTTTGGCAGCTGCACGCTTTCTGGCCCAGATGCCTGCCGTCTCTTGTCCAAGTTAGGAGCTGGACAAACTCTATTCACTGTCCTGTAAGTGCACCTCAGCTTATCATCTACATGAAGAATTAGACCTAAAGCTTGGGCTGCCTTTTGCCTCCCAAAGTCATTTTAAATGGACCCAGGAAAGCTGGATCAAGGATGTACAGCGGTGGATGTGGCTGCCGGAGCCTCGCCGAGGAGGGGGGCGATGGCTGCCTTGCCTTGTAAGGGTATCTGCACGGCCGCAGAGCGCTGCCAGCCATCCTGAGCAACCGCAGGAGGCCTTTGAAAGCAGCCAAGCACACAGGGGCAGGTCCTCGGAGAGAGCAGATGCTGAAGAAGATGTTAAGGCCACACCGAGGACCACTGAGTGCAGCGTGGTGGGGTTGTGGCAGGAGATTTCTTCTAGGACACAGATGTGAAATTCTTAGGTATGGCTTGTAGTATTGGTGTGCCTCTCTGTTTCAAATCCTCGCACCTCTGCCACAAAAATATTTTTAAAAGTTTTGCAGACTTTTTGTAAGTTAATTTAAAAACAGGTCTTTGAAACAAAAAGTTTTTAGAAAGACTTTCAGACCCAAAGAAAATGAAGGTAGATACCCTAATGTGTACAGCACAGAGCATGAGCTTTTTAACATTGTTCTGCTATTGTCATAAGTGACGTTTCTGACGTGTTGTTAGGTATGCATGTAAGACTGCAAGTTCACTTACCACTTACTGACTTTGAGGTCCAACCCATCTTTCAATTACCCGGTGATTCTGCTAATGTGGTCGCATGTCAGAGGAGGGGAGGAGCACCCACAGTGTTAAGTTACCTGCACATATGGACATACATCTGTACATCTGTTGAGCCACATGAACATAACCTCTCTTGGCAATGCGTTGCTGCAGTTTGCTCTCCAGGTCTGGCACTCCCAACACCGAGTGCAGGCACGGAGATTCCGTGCTGCCCCGTGGTGATGTGGGGGACTGGCACTGCTGCTGTGGGACAAGAGGTAGAGGGTGAGTGATGGAGACACTGGCTGATGAGAATAAGCACTGACCAGCAGAACTCAAGGACAAGGTGTGAGGAACAAAGAACATCCTTTTTAAAACAAAAGCCATGCACTGTTCATGCCAGATGCAGTTTTTTCACAGTTGGGACTGGTGGCATTGCCTTTGTAATGGCAGCTAGCCAGACAGATCTGGGATCCAGTTGGTAAATGGCATAAAAGGAAGTGCTTGTGGCTTATGCACTCTGGTGCTTTGTGCCCCAGTGTACTTTGTGTTCCTCTCCTACGTGGAGCTTTCCAAGCTCTGACCAGTGACATCTTACCTTGGTATTGCTGTGGTAGTCCTCTGCTGCCCCAGTACCCAGCTTGTTTTCCTCTTGGAAAGCTCCGTTTTGCCTGGAGGGATGGCTCAGCTGATGAGGCAGCTGTTCTACTGTGGCAGATTTCAGCCTGGTGCTATTAAGGAAAAAAAAAGAAAAAAAAGAAAAAAAAAAATTGTTCCAGTTTATCCTAACCATCTAAGCCCTAAACTGAGGTGGTTCAGCAGCTGCCTCAGGAACAGCTGAGCTGCCTGTGCAGAAGGAACATAAGCTCCTCAGAGAGAGGCAGCTCAGATTGATAGTTAAGTGCAGAAGTAACTACTTTTGTCAGTCTCAGGGTGCACAGGTTGTGTGGCACATCTCAATATAGCGAAGGAAATTAGAGTTGCGGGAGATGTCTTTGTGAGCCTGTAACAGAGCATTTCTATGTCAGTGACAGAAAAGAGAACATGATGAAACATGTTGTTCAAATGTTGTAGGAAAAAAGCTATATTTAGCTGCTCTAAAAATTGCTAAGCATCAGACATGAGGGAAATGGCTGTGGCAACCTACACTCTTCCAGTTTCACCTGTTGCAGTGTTTCTTAAGTCTAGAAATATCTATAAAATAAGTTACATAGCAGTTAAAACTTTCCCAGAAGAGGTGTAAACAAACTAAATTCACTTGCTGAAACAGCTATTACCGAACTATGAATTGACCTGGTGCTGTGTCGATTCGCTGTAATGCAAACCATCTGCATGCTGAAACAATTAAAGCCTTCACATCTCCTAGGAGTTTCCTTCCTCCGATTATAACTTATGTGCTGTGGTAGAAGCACAGAGGTAAACAGCTAGTTAGAGTGGCCCTCTGTGTCTGTGTGTCTGTGTAATTTTATGGTGCAGCACATACAAAACCATTTTCATTTGAAGTGGCAGCCAGCTTTCAAGTAGAAAATATAGCATATGCTTGGTACCAAATGCTGGAGCCATAGCTTGTAAGACAGCCTGAGTTAGACACATCTGCTCTGCTCCTCTGCTTCCCTTCCCCCAGCCTCTTCTTTGGATGTACCAAATTTTCATGAAGCTCAGGTCATGCTGGAGAGGCAGTGTGCAAATACAGCCTGCTCCTGTGTAAGGCATGTGCTAAACTGAAACCCCTGCCTTCTGTAAGAGCTGTATCTAAGTGTGCTGAGCCTGGGCTGTGTCTGAAGTGAAAGCATTGGATAGCAATTACACATAATTTTATTAAAAATTTATTTAATTTACAACTACTTGAGGTTCCAGAAGCTCAGAGTTTACACTCTTTAAAGCCGTAAAAAATCAATCTACAGCCATGGCATTAGAGTTTGGATGCTGCTGTGGTGGGAAAATACCAGAGATGTTGCTTCTGTAGGATTGCTGTGCAATTTGCTGTGTCCCACAACTGGCAAAGTTTCATATTCAAATCTCTGCACTATAAAACCTGTTTTTAACGTGTTCTTCCACCATTTATGTCCGTACAGACGACAACAGCACTAAACCTCAGATCCTCCCTCTTCAGATCACAGGAAAGAGTGCCATGCAAGCTCAGTAAAATAAGAAAATAAATTTATTTTGTAGGAATAGGGTTTTTTCCCTGGAAAAAAGTTTTAGGCACTCATTTTTAGAAAACATTCATTCAGATTAACATTCTAGACTATGTAAACATAAGCCATGTAAACATAAGACTGTAAAATTAAAATAATTAAATATTTTTCTTTTAAAGTTAAGTCTGAAAAGTAATGAGTAGTTGCAGCATGGTTTCTGAGCCAGCCATGATTATTTGTCTCTGTGGGCAAAGGCTTCCATCCTAGGGAGTGACCTCTGGTGCCTGGCCAGGTCCCATAAAGCACCTCAGGTCCACATTTCTCAGAGCAGGCTGTGTCCTACACGCCTGTATGTGTGGACTCTGGATATGGCATGCATATTTTATCTGTTCAAAGTGCCTGGAAAATGTGTGGGGGGTGGGGGGCTGAGTGAGTGACACTGGCTGGGATAGTGTAAGAGAACGGTGAAATGCAGAAAAAGACTGGGGGGGCTCCACACTCTCATGATGATGTGATTTCTGGTGCCGACTACCCTTGGAAGAACCTCTGGGGTTTGAAGGAAATGTATTGATTTGCTGAAAAAGTGGGCTCACAAATGAACTAACATGTGAAATAAGACTTTCAGGACACCAGACCTTGTGGCTGAAGTTGGGAAAGGTAATTATTTGGCAGTGTTGGTTCAAGTCCTCTAAATTCTAGGTCATGTACATTTTATGTATAAAAGACTACCTACAGCAAATAGACAAAAGTATATAAATTGCTAGATTTATAGTTTCCTCTGTGACCTGAGTACTGACCCATGTCTGACCTCTGCTGCAGGCTAGAGAAGTAATGAGGGTCTTGGTCATGCCCTGCATGAAGGGCTTGCAGAAATATGCTAAACTTGAGGCAGTCAGTCACGAAAGAGGCATTTCCCACCTTACGAGTACATGCCTTTGAGACCCAAATAGATCCCCTTTGTGTTTATTTTTTATAACATCATGGGGGTTTTGTTAATGAAACAGATAAAAATAAGTAATGTCAACTTCCCTGCATCAGCCCAGGGCTCAGGCTCTGACCTCCTCACCCACTGCAGGGGCCAGACGTGGCAGTCTGTGGGGGCATAAATGGCTCCTTTCCCTCAGGGTGGGAATGGTTCTCCTACTGCATTTAAGTGCATATATTGTTTTTTTCCCCTCTGGTCACCTCTTTTTTTCCCCCAAAGTGCTATCTGATTGATAAAATGTAGGCAGAGGAGAGCAAGAGCCATACTGAACTAGGATGCTTCTGGCAAGGCTACAGCCCCGTGTGATCTGCAGCTCTGCTGGACTTCTCACAGATGTAAAGCATCCACTTCCTCCCTTTCTCTTCCCTCCATATGTTAAATCTCCTAAACTGAGGATTTGCGATGCTGTGTGCACATCATTCCATAATTTTGAAAGAAAATTAGAAGCACTATATTTTCCTGTTGTTTTCTCTTTCCTAGTTCTCCAGTATCTTCTCAGCCCTGATACATATGCTTTCCTTAGCTGCCTTTTCACATAGATTACTTTTTTCATTATTTTAATTTCTAATTTTTCAGTATGTTTTCTCTCTAAATCTTTCTTCAAAATTAGAAATGTACATCTCAGCTTTCCTAAACATGTGCTCTTTTTTCACCCAGAAATCTCCATAAACATTTGGTTTGGAATTTTATGGAATTCTGGTGAGGAAACTTACTTCTGTTCTAAAGTATTACCTTTTGAATTTGGGTTCTACTTTGCTGACTTGCCTATTTCTCACTTCCAACTTTTTCCTCTTCCTGGTCTCCTGTCTCCTTCTTCAAACTGTCTTACTTTTTTCTCCCCCTGCAGCAGTGCTCTCTCAGTGAGGGAGGAAGAGCGTGATAGCAAAGATGGGAATCTGAAAGGTCTTGGGCCAGTGAATGGGACACAGACCAAATATGAAAGGAGTTAGTGAGATTTATCTACGAGAAAGCTTGATTCAGGGCACAATTTTCAAAGGTGGTCACATCCTGTTGAAAATGTGAAAAATGCTGATCTTGTGCAGCGCTGCAGAAGTACCGAGGCCAAAGCCCAGTTACCTCGCACTGGCATCTGGCAGTTCCTCCCGTGGCCCGCCGGGCTTGCGAGCTGGGGAGGGAGCGGGCAGGCGGAGCAGGCAAGCGGGGCTGCCCTGCTGCAGCCCCCAGCACTTCAGCGAGCTGGGGAGGGAGCGGGCAGGCGGAGCAGGCAAGCGGGGCTGCCCTGCTGCAGCCCCCAGCACTTCAGCGAGCTGGGCTGGCTCCACAGGCGCAGGGCACTGCACTTCACAGCGACTTTTTTCAGACTTTTCCAGCTAAGGGTGGACTGGATGGATTAGGCAGGCATTTCAGCAAACAAGTTGTCAGATCTGTTGTCCTGTCAAACAACACTGTTTTTCTGGGACAGTTGTCTTCATGGACTGCTGTTGAGATGATTTACTAGGAAGTCCTAAACTTGTGTGGGTAGCTTCTAGGGAATTTCTATGATCTACTGCAGTCGCACTTATTAAACAGAGCAAAATGTCATCTCATACACAGTATGACAAGACAATTTCTAGTCCTTTGTCTAGGAAATGACAATTGGGATATGATTCCCAGACCAGAAGACCCCTTCCCCCACCAATTCACCAGTTTGAGGACAGATGCTGGGAATCAGATTGCAGCTACAGCGCATTAGGGCTCACATTTTCCTGGTATCCACAAAGCACGCTGAGCTTCCACAGTTGTGGTTTCTATACTTAAAACAGAAGGTCCTAGTTAATTTTACTGCCCCGAGTATTTTTATACACTGTTAGCAATTAGGAACTGAATTAAAAGTAGGAGAATGTCTGTTTTCTGTACACTTTGTTATAGAATATTTCCTTGAGATTATATTCTCTCGTGTAGTACTTTTCTACTGCTTACCCTGGCAAGGCGTGGGTGCTTGCAGAAAATTGCAGACCACTCCCAGGCCTCTGAGCTTCCTTTATGCCAACATTTGCTTATACTTATGTCTGACTATTCACATCAATGGGACTGTGAGTAAGGATGTTTATATACCTGTTTATTGAGTTGGAGTTTCTGAGCTACATCTGGGTCCTGACAGACTTTATCTGACATTGTTGGGGCTGGCTACCGCATAAGCTAAAAAGGCTATTGCTGCACGGAGTGGATTGCCAGATGGAACATGGCCCTCACCTTTGAATTCTTACTAGTACTGACATATCCCTGATCCATCCTTGGAAATGAGAGTGAAGGGCAGGGCAATTCTCACTTCAGTACATTTGCACAGCTCTCTCAAGCCCTAAATACGATTAAACATATTTCAGACATATGAAATATTTTTTCATAATTTGTATTATAAAATCTACATTTTCAGATCTTTGACAATAAAGTACCAGTTTAATAATGCACTCTATAATCAACAGGAGAGGAAGAAAGGAAAATTGCTAACAAACCTATCTGTTTTGGAGTGCACTTCTGCGTAACTGGGATGCAAAAAAACTGATAGGAAAATGCACACCAGTACAGCAAAGGACTGCTTTATCAGCTTTATCAAGATCCTTTCAAAGGCAATAGCAGTCTTTCAGTTGGTCCCAGTGGGTTTTGGGGCAGGGCAGGATGTGGGAAGGTGAGTGCTGATACCACATGATGAGGCCAGACTCCATGTCAGTGTCTTCAAACTGCAGAAATAGTCCCTTGGGGAAGGTTGTAGTTGTAGCCTTATCCTGGCCAACATTGAGTCATCTTGCTAAGCAGAATTGATGTCATATCTGTTTGAGATAAAAGGGTATAGAATATTTTGGAAAGCTGTCAGACTCTAGCACAAGGATGTTGGTAATTCCAAAACTGTTAGAAAGGTACAATTTTATCTTTATAGCTTTAGGTAGCAACAAGATAAAGAATGCTCCAAACTATTTGCATGTTTGAAATTATGAATAGCTGTATTGATTTCAGTCAAACTGTGCATTTAGGTAGGTGGCCACATGTTTGCATTATCACAAGAAAGGAGACAAGCACAATCTTCTTGTTCCATCCACTTTCTCTCCCCCTTCAAACTACTGTAGGTCTGACTGCTCTGAGCACAAAGCTTGGGATGGGAAAGGTGAACTTACTCTGATTTCTGTTATCATCTGACCAGTCCAAGTATGGTAGATGAAGAACAGAGATCTGGTGAGTGACAATGTGCAAACATGCAAGAAAATGATTACATGGGTTATTTTTAATTTCCATCTATCCTGTTCTTTTTGAGGATTTTGGATGAAAAGTTGCACCAAAGGACAGAATAAAGAATTTGAAGTGCCAGAAAAGGATTCCTGACAATGCTGTCTAAGGTTGTGACTGCCATAACAAGTGCCTGTCCCCATGGCATTTCTTCACCAGGAGGTGGGGAGAGGCTGTTTACCTGGCTCCTGTTTGTTTTCAGTCTGCACTCATGTGCCTATGTGGCTGGAATGACCTTGTTTGAATTAACAAGTTGCTGGGGTATGAATCAAAGGATAATTGTCACTGCTGCCAATGGTACTAAACAGACCTGAACTATTAATTCAAGACAAATGGGAGAAATGAGTAATCAGAAAGTTTACTGGTGTAAGGAAACTACAGGCCTGAGTAGATGGTCTGTGTTGGTTGTATTTCAACTTTATTGCTTTCCTTTGATCATTTGAAATTACTACTGTTTTCAGCTGGAATGTAGAAAAAACTAAGCCCACACGATTAATTATTTATTCTGATTTTAAAGGGACAGTCTGTTACAAGCTGTCTTTCTTTCTCTGCAACTTGTTTTTAGGACATTTTTTTTTTGTTATATGGGCATAATTTAAATAACTAACATAATGGAATAATTATATTTCCCAGTTAAATGTGTTACACAGAAGCCAAATCCAATGTGCTATTTGGTAGGAACCCCTTTGGATTTCACTCCTAAGCATATCTTAAGATTTAGTATGTCCCATAGGGACTAATCATCAATAAGACTACTGGGGTCAGGGGCAGGGTTTGCAAAGACATATGAAGGCAGAAAATGAGAAGGGGAGAGAGACTCACAGCACCCCAGAAATTACCAAAAGAGTTCCTGAAACAGCCAGGGGCTAGGGGCATCTGGCAAATTCATAGCAGCTAGAATGAAATACTGCTAGGGTTGTTAATGAAACTCTTCCTGAGAAGCACTGCTGAAACTGGAGGGGTACTAAAGCAGACTTAGAGCGTGTAAGGAAGTTTAGTCCCTGTGACGACCTTTCCTTCCCCCAGCCCATATCCTACTTCCCTTCACTGCTCCCACCCCACGGGAGGCTGCTGCCCGCAGCTGTGGGGCCACCACAGGTCCTGCTTGCCAGAGCATGCAAGCACCCTCGCAGGATTTCAGCCAGGGGAGACTGAAAAGGGGAGATAGAAAAGAAGGAATTCTTCTCTTGAGATCTCCACCTTACTTTTTAAATTATAACAGAAATGTAGTCTTAAATGCCACAGGACCCTCCGACCCATGCCGTACCCTTTTCGTTTCCTGCTCCTTTGACCCAATGCCTTTTGATGTAGTCTGGCACAAGCCTGGAGAGAAGACCAAGGCTTGTGTGCAGAGGTGACCATCTTGGTCCCGAGCCTCAAAGCAGAATTAATGACCAAGTGAATGTTTTGCAGCTTTCCCATTTCAATGAGTCCTCCCAGTTTCTCTGTCAGAGGGCTGAGGGGATGTTTTAGAAACATGTAAACATCATGCAGTTGGTAATGGAGTTAATGTAAACTCTATAGGATGTTTTATCAGTTGTCCCTTTGTTTAGTCTGGGAAGCAGAAGAATGGGAGGAACAAAAAGAGTCCCCAAACACTCAAAAGGTTTCTCTAAAAAACCAGCAATGAACTGTTCTATCTCTGTTTCTTTTGTTAAGAAACAAATGGGCAGGGTTAAGGATTCAAAATGAGATGTTAGTTAAAACTTTCTAATAAATAACTTTCAAGAAATAACTTAAACAAAACTTTCAATAAATAACTTAAACACTGGAAGGGATGGCCTATAGTGGAGGTGCTACAGCACCATACTGCATTTTAAGAATGGTTTAGCTAAAGGACTGTTAGGGATGGTGTAGAGTACTTGGTTATTCTTCAGAGCAGGAGATGAATTGACTAAACTAATAATCCGTGTAATCCTGTTCAACCATACTTTTCTGAGGTATTTTGAGGTATGATTACTTCAATAAAGTGATATTTTAATACAAACAAAGCAATGAAGCTGGAGGAC
Organism: Hypocryptadius cinnamomeus; assembly: GCA_013400635.1. Taxonomy (NCBI): domain Eukaryota; kingdom Metazoa; phylum Chordata; class Aves; order Passeriformes; family Zosteropidae; genus Hypocryptadius; species Hypocryptadius cinnamomeus. The sequence goes on from VYZP01063058.1 coordinate 21,678, forward strand.
CTTGTGAAGCAATCTACCTCTGTGCAATGTGATGTCTGGTTCTAAGGGTTATTTCAGTTAGGGTAGTTCAAAGTCCTAATTCTTGCCCGATTCATAAAACTATTCACACCTGTTTTGCCATTTAGGACGTCAGCTTTCACTTCTCTGGAAGCTATGCCTGGTATTTCATTTCTCTCAGCTGACTCTCCAAAACCACAAAGTGATTTAAAACTGAATTTTATCCTAGAAAGGAACAGTCATTTAAATTATTGTTTTTCCTCCTACACAACAAATCAGTGTATGTCACACAGGTTATCTTTGTCTGTGATTGCTTTATATTCATATTTTATTCATGAGATTCTTGCTTTGAAATAGAGTGCCTATTACTATTTTAGGTTGTGTTACTTGAGCCACCACTTTTAACTTGCTACACTTTAAAAATACTATGAAATTCTATCTATGTCATCAAGCTTTAATTAAAAAAAAGTTCATTCTTCTTTTCTTCACAGGTGCATTTGTAGCATTACTTGCTACTTGAAATTAATGATTCATCTAAAAAAAGCATCTCTCTCTTCTCGCTAACTGCCTGTATGATCCTATGATAACTGATTGACAGCTTAATTTCTCGTGGGATTGGATTATTTCTCAGCAGGACTGATTGAGAGCTTCGTAATGCTCTGTATTTCAGATGTCACTCCTGTGCCATATTCCTTGGCTTTTAAGTTAATTTTTTTTTATTTAATCATTAATCCATAATTCTCCCTAAGAACAAGTATGCTTTCAGAAAGCTTATTACTGTCCTGAGACATGGCTATTTTTATTTTCATTATGAAGTGCTGTTTGCATTTTCTTTGTTGACTATTTAAGAGGCCTGTCAGAATAAACCAAAAGTAGTGCAAGTGTTGTAGTGTAGACATTTCAGTGCAGCACAAAGAGCCTTGAATGAATCTTACCTAGGTAAGATTAAAAAGTCAATTTGAGAATGTGGAAGAGTACTTGTCAGGGGATAGGAACCTTAAAAATATGAGCAGAGAGTAGCCAGGAGACAGTGAAATCCACACGGGTACCAACCGATCTTTAAGTTTCACCCTTGAAAAAGACTTGGTTTTGGTTATGTTACTTTCAAGCACCAAACAAATCAACACTGAAAGGCATCACATCTGTTTGTACCTTGATGTGAATTGTTTGGCTCAGTGCCATGTCTGAAAAAAAAATTAAAGTGAAAAATCTCTTGTCAAAATTAGCAGGCTTAAAAACTGAGCTATAGTGGAGGAGTGAACTCATACTGGAAGATATATCACAGAAAACTTAGACATGTTTTCTTCATTATTTTTTGCTGCAGCTAGAGAAAATGATAATGTGAATTTGGTGTTACCAATATAAATGATGCTTTACAGATTAGGTGAATGCCATGCCTTGCTGCTAGGGAATATATAAACTTGAGCCCAGGACTTGCAACTGATCTTGCACAGATGAACTTGAGCTCTGTTGCAGCAGCTTATTGTCTCAATGATCCTCTTTGCCAGCCTAAAGTTCCACCCACACACAATCAGGTCTGAGACTGCAAGCAAGCAAACAAGCTATAACACAGTGCCTCTTGTTCCTGGGGAGTCCATCAATTGTGCCAGCCTATAATATATAAAAATACCTTTGTAGTTTGAAAACACAAATGCCATTTCAAATCACACCTGAGCCACTTAAAATCCTTCACCTTAACTGTGATCATGGACAGGGGTTTTTTTGCCAAAAGTTTTGTGAACTGGAGTCACTGGGTCTTGGACAGGTTCAGAGGCATGCCCAGCAGATCTCTGGTGTGGCTTCCTCTCGGCATGGGTCTGGGCTCAGTGAGCCAGGTAACACAAAGCTTGTTTGTCTACAGCAAGCATTTTAATACATTTTAGTCGCATTCAAGTAACTTGGCATTCAACTTAAAGCTATCTTGCATACCACAGGGCTTTACAGTGCCAACAAGTAGGCTCAAGAGCTGACACATCTGCATCTACACTGTTAGACTCAATGATTTGTTTTTAAAAGCTATGATACCTTCTAATCTGCCAGGTGCCAAACTCCATATGAAAATCTGGAAGAATCAGAGTTGACAGGAAAGTAAGGATTCAGCACCTCCCAAGTGACTGACCGGTTTTAGTTCTCAGTGTGAGTTGTTTTGCCAGTTTTGAGGTGACTTTATCAATAAGGAAGGCATACCCAGTCCAGGAAGAGCACGCACTGGCAGAAGCAGACCCAGTCTCTGCTTGGGATAGGAACAGCCACGCACAGCAGATGAGGAGTGTGTGAGGGACCAGCGAAATGGGGATCAGGAAGAGGGAAAGGAGATGTTAGCTAATGGTGTCCCAGATTACATCAGTATCTGAGTACCGAGACCACGGGAACTGATGTGTTAACGTGCAACTTCAAAGATGTTTAATCTGAGGCTGTGCTGTCGCTCAAAGGTATCGCCTTTCTGATCCCCATGTCTCAGGGATTTGCCCCGGCAGCAAGTGGCTGATGTGACTCACTTCCCGCCACGGGACCAGCGCTGTGGCACAGGGGACAGCAGGAACACGGGGCTAAGGGCGTGCAGGAAAGGCAAATCTGCGTTTACGGGCAGCTGCACGGCTTTAGGAAGCCGTACCTTAAACCCAGTATCCTGTCGGTGACAGTGACCAGCCTTAGATAAATTAAGGGAAGACATGAGACTCTGAGGCAGGTAATTACGGAGTGATCTGGCCTTCAGGCATTGTCTGTCATTTCCCCCTGTAGTGATGAGTCTGATGTTTCCCCTGTGCCTTATCAGGACTTTTGTGCTTTAAATATGTTTTCCAGTTGCAGATCTGGATATTCTTGCTATCTGCACACATATCTAATCCCTGGTGAGTCTTCACAAGCCTCCCTCCTCGCTAGATCCTGGGGCGATGAATTCCATTGACTTAATAGTGCGTGTGCTGCTGATGGTGCGCGGGGCGGCCCCGGACGGGCACCGCGGCGGCTGCGGAACTGGAGGCTGCGACTGCTCAGCCGGAATTCAGGGATTGCTGGAAGAACTGCAAGGGAAAAGCTGTCCCCATTACTTTGCCGTCGGTCATTTTTTAAACGACTATTCTTACAGTGCATAGAAGAGTGAAATTCAGTAATTATTAGGGAAAGGTTTGGAAACTTCTTACTTCAGCAAGGCCCCCCTCAGCTGCCTCGCTGCTGGTAACGAGCATGGAGGTGCGGAGGCGCCGGCACGAGCCGGGAAGGCGGTGAGGAGCCGGCCGGGCGCGGGGCCGGGAAGGAGCCTCCCGCACCCCTCACCTGCTGCCCGGGCGGGCGGGGGCGGCGCTGCCCGGGAACTCGTGCGGCAGGAAGGGAGCGGAGCGAGGGCGGGAGCGGGGCCGCCGGAGCCGCGGCTCCTCCTCCTCCTCCCCGGACCCCGCGGGCTGGGCGAGGAGCGGCAGCGGCGGGGCCCCATGCGGCGGCCGGGACGGCGCTCTCCGCCGCCCGGCCCCAGCACCACCAGCAGCCCCCGCCGCCGCCGATGACCTGGACCAGCAGCANGAGGGGCAGCTGCTGCCGGGCCGGGCCGGGCCGGGCCGGCTCCCTCCGGCACGGCCTCCACGTGTCCGCCGCCCCCTCCCCCACGGGGAAGGACCCGCGGAGCCGCCCGGGCGGCGGGACGGAGAGGGGAGGAGGCGACCGGGAAGGGCTTCCCTCGGCAGGCTTCCAGCGGGGCTGCCGTGCCACCGCGGGTCGCTGGAGGGGCCCCCGCCGGCGTGCCCCTCTCGGCAGCCGGGCTGAGGGACCCCCAGTGCCCGGCGGGCAGGGATGTGAGCAGAAATCCCTTGTTTGTGCGGTGAGTGAGCGCGCTGTCGGCCCCGCTGCCGCCTCTGCCTCCTCGCTCTTTCGGAGCTCATTCCGAGGCGACTGACAGCCTCTTCAGCTGGTTTGTTGGCTGCGAAAGGCCCTCTGAAGTGTTTAAGTGGCTTGGTTTAAGCATTCAGGCTTAGGCAAGTGGGGCTTTGAGGCGAAGAACTAATTAAATACAAAGCAAAAACTCCGAACCAACCTCTTGTGTGGGCAGCGTTGAAATTCAGTGGAGGACCTGTCCGACCCAGAGCAGTCATTAAACCATATAGGGTAGACGTCACACTTTTTTAGCTAAGCAGTCTATTCCCCCTTATTTCTCTCTTTCCAAAGCACAGCATCTCATTGTAGAGGTGGCTGGTGTCTTTGGAAACTCTAGTCTAGCGAGCCTCTTTTGTTTATGCTCCTTCTTCTTCATCTGCTCCCACCAGCATCAGTGCCTTCTTTCTGTTCAGTGTCTGTTTCTTTCTACAAACTCTTAGTAGTTTTCCCCATTGCATTTCAATGTTAGTATTACTGCTGCTGTGGGGACCTGGCTTTTGAAAGCCTGGATATGTCAGCTGCCCTCTGGTCCACCTGTGACACTTGTCAAAAAACATCATTTGTTGCCCACAGCCATTCCTGTAGGCAGCATTCTGCTGCAGAAAGCCAATCTTGGTTTCTGTTTCTCTGANGTTCTTCTTCACCGCGCGCACCTCCTTCTTCAGGAGGCCGCCGGGCAAGAGCCGCGCGTCCCCACAAGTAAGTGCCGTGCGCCGGGCCGGCCGCGCCGCGAGGGGCAGCTGCTGCCGGGCCGGGCCGGGCCGGGCCGGCTCCCTCCGGCACGGCCTCCACGTGTCCGCCGCCCCCTCCCCCACGGGGAAGGACCCGCGGAGCCGCCCGGGCGGCGGGACGGAGAGGGGAGGAGGCGACCGGGAAGGGCTTCCCTCGGCAGGCTTCCAGCGGGGCTGCCGTGCCACCGCGGGTCGCTGGAGGGGCCCCCGCCGGCGTGCCCCTCTCGGCAGCCGGGCTGAGGGACCCCCAGTGCCCGGCGGGCAGGGATGTGAGCAGAAATCCCTTGTTTGTGCGGTGAGTGAGCGCGCTGTCGGCCCCGCTGCCGCCTCTGCCTCCTCGCTCTTTCGGAGCTCATTCCGAGGCGACTGACAGCCTCTTCAGCTGGTTTGTTGGCTGCGAAAGGCCCTCTGAAGTGTTTAAGTGGCTTGGTTTAAGCATTCAGGCTTAGGCAAGTGGGGCTTTGAGGCGAAGAACTAATTAAATACAAAGCAAAAACTCCGAACCAACCTCTTGTGTGGGCAGCGTTGAAATTCAGTGGAGGACCTGTCCGACCCAGAGCAGTCATTAAACCATATAGGGTAGACGTCACACTTTTTTAGCTAAGCAGTCTATCCCCCCTTATTTCTCTCTTTCCAAAGCACAGCATCTCATTGTAGAGGTGGCTGGTGTCTTTGGAAACTCTAGTCTAGCGAGCCTCTTTTGTTTATGCTCCTTCTTCTTCATCTGCTCCCACCAGCATCAGTGCCTTCTTTCTGTTCAGTGTCTGTTTCTTTCTACAAACTCTTAGTAGTTTTCCCCATTGCATTTCAATGTTAGTATTACTGCTGCTGTGGGGACCTGGCTTTTGAAAGCCTGGATATGTCAGCTGCCCTCTGGTCCACCTGTGACACTTGTCAAAAAACATCATTTGTTGCCCACAGCCATTCCTGTAGGCAGCATTCTGCTGCAGAAAGCCAATCTTGGTTTCTGTTTCTCTGAGGTTATTTGTGATTTGCTTAAACTGAAACCCTCTAGCTGCCCCTCAGGAAACTCCTGCTCCCGTTTGAGGAAGTGCAAGAGCTCTCTTGAACTTTAATTTCCTTTGCCAGGTCTGGCAGGGAGCCTGGGCACACCCTCTTCCTACACCTGAGCTTGGGCACTTGGAGCAAATAGGTTGGGACCAGCTGTGTATCAGGTCATGGCTGCTTCTCCAGGGTACTTCTCTTGACTCCTCTCCTCAGCGTTTATTTTTGTCTCATCTGTTTTGAGTTTCAGCCTCCCACTAACCTCAGGTGTTGTCTGGAAGCTGCCGAGTGCTGTGGAGCGTCCCTGAACTTCTTCTGGTAACCTATTTGGCCAGCACTGGCTGCCACCTGGCCCTTAGAGAGGAGGATCCTGGTGTGACAGTACTGTGGGAATAGATACCTAACTCCTGCCTGCCTCAGTGTAGTTACTGTATTGTGACATGTGAGAGGGTCTTAATTCAGATCCTAAAAACATACACATCTTTCTGATGCTATTGTATGAGTTGTGTTGCTAAATATTAGCTCTATAAGTAGTAAGTTGTGCAAATGCCTAAATTGTTGTGTGTGGTGTTAACATTTCCAAGCAAGAGGGACTGGAAAAAAACAAACAAAAAAAAACCCCCATAACTAAAATTTTATATTCTGCTCTAGTAATGCTTCCCAAAAAGAAGACTGCAGTGAGGTGTTGCAGGGTGCATATTTAAATATGTATTTACTAGGCTGGAACAAATTCATCTGTATTGCTGACTCTGCAGCATCAGAAATACTCAGCTAGTATTTCTAGTCATAAAGTTACTACCAGTTGCTCTCAACTGATGATTTATAGAGAGAAGAAAAAAAAACCCTCCAAACAATGCTGAATGCAGATTTCAACAGTCATGTGGCCAGTAAGAGTGAGTTTCTCCTTCCAGCAATAACAGTCATAATAAGCCTCTTTGTAGGGATGAGGATGTTACTTTTGGTTTGTATTTGAGGTTTAGTTAAAAAATGCATACTATGTCCCCTTGAGCGAAGAGAAAAGAGGGGAGCTGATAGTTATTGTTTCTGTGTCTTTCTCAACTACACAAATATTAAGTTCTCCAGTGTGGGTTTCCCTTCTTGCAGAAGACCTTTAAGTGCTGGCAGTTACATTTATCCTTCTGTCTTAGCTCCCTCTGCTCCCTTTCTTGCAGGGAAGAAATGGTTTAGAGCATTTGGTTTGCAGCTGTGCCTGCAGAAAATCTCAGTACTAGTGTTTAGCCTTGTTTTGTATGGATTTCCAAAAAGAAGAAAGAGAAAACAAAATTCACTAGCTTAAGTAGTGAATTTTTGTCTTCATTTCATTGGGCAAGGATGGGCTTAAATGCATCACATTCTGCAAATGAGACAGGATTAATGGATCGACTGCACTTCTGGTGTAAAAATTTTGTGATAGTACCTTTGGTCTTTGCTTAGGATGCCTAATCTGTAGAGTGATTAAAGATTTAGACAACTCTTCCCTTTTCTATACCACTTCTAAAAGAAAATTGCAACATAAAGCCATTGCTGCATATAATAGGCAGTATGGTGTTTTAGGGTTCAGCAGTAGCCCCCAAGTTATTTCTTAAGCAAGAAATACTTCAGTTTGAGGGCAGTGTGAATATAAATGTACATTGCCTTTTGCCGTCTTATTGCTCCTGAAAGTTTAGCATTATTTAAGGTTTCTTATCAGCCGTGTCTCTTGTAAAATTTGAGTGTCAGAGACTAGAAGAAGGTCAGTGTCGCCCTGTTTCATGTTTGCAATGAGTCATTTAATAAATGAAAAAGGCAGAACTGTAAATATTTTTGTCCTGCCAATCTGACTACTCAGGTGAGGTAAAGTTATCCATGTACATAGGCTTTTGCAAGATCAGACCAGTGCTTCTGTATGATCAAGCCTTTGGAAATTGTCAATTCCCTGTAGAGAAAATACCAAAATAAGATGTTTGGCAAACTTTTGAAAACTGACCCCTTTCTCTCCCTGTTTCCTCCCACCCACCCCCATCCTTCAGGAAAATTGAAAACAGTCATGCCTGCTACTCCAAGCCCCACCATATGCTGGAGGGATGTGCATCTTCCTGTGTATGTTTTCTGCACTTTCCTTCCACATGCCAGTTCCCTGAATTATCCCACTTTGAGCAGGGTCGATGTAAATCCTTGCAATACGTTTCCTGTCTCAGGGGTCTCAACGGACAGTGGCCTTTCAAGTATTGTAGGTGGCTAGTTCCAAGCCATGCTGAGCTCACGTTTTCTGTCAGGGTGACTGCAAAAACCTGAGAACATCCCTGTACTTGGTTCTGCCCGCTCTATGAGGGCCCCTTCCACTGTAACTGTAGAGGTTTGAAACATGAGAAGAGGCTGTAGTCAAGCTCTCTGTCTGCCCTTATGTGTGAGGAATCTGTGAGACAGGACATCACTGTGCTTTGGGAGACCTTGCTTTGGAAGCTGGCAGTGCTGTGAAGGTCATGGATCCCAGCTAGAAGAGGGCCATTCCTGCAGGTTCTATTCAGCATCTGAATTGTGAATACTTTGCACACAAAACGTGAGAGAGATCTGCTTGATGTCTCATGCAAAATGGCTTGGATATAGGAAGTTTAACACTTGGATGCTGCTTTGCTCTTTGGAAAAAAATCCCAAAATGCTGCTCTGTGCTCTGTTTTTCTACCATTTCATACAGGGCTCTGTAAAAGTGTTTGCAAGAAAAATGCAATCTCTTCTGTTGGCAGTTTCCAAAAATGCACTTGTTCCTTCTGCACCTAAGAATGTCCCCATTGCCTCACTGTCAACACTGGTCCTTCCCTGTCTGGGGTCTGATTTCTCCCTCTCTCTTCCCCTTACGGGTCTTGGTCTTCACAGCTTCCACACCTGCTAAGTTCCTTCCCCTGCACCCTCACCCAGTGCACCCTGCCATGACATTGGCTTTGTGGCTGTCTTTTCTGCATGTCAGTGGGGTTTGCAACTGTGGTAATGGTGATGGGAAAGGAAATTAATAGAAAAGCTGGAAATGGAAAGCAGATAGATAAGAGCAGAGTAGGTGTAAAGGGGAAGGACAAAAGGCAGCGGGTGACAGTCTCATCTCTAGCTAGTCCTGACAAGGTAATCAGTAACCTCTCATGTCATTGTTGGAGAAGGAGGTTTGAAGGGAAAGGTGTAGAATTTTTTTTAAAAATGGGTGAGCTGGTGAAAATGGGAAGAAGTAGGACAAGCTTCTGGGCACAGATACCTTTTTTTAGGTTTCTTCCACATGAATTAGCACAGTAGGTCGAGGCATGTAATTGAGAGGAAGAGAGATCATTAAAAAAACCCATCTGAAAAGGGAAGAAAACAGTTTCTAGTAGTAAAATGCAGTTTGTAGCTGCTCAAGCCTAGTTAGGATGTCTGTGTTACCAGTGTCCGTTATTAATGTTTCACGTTGTTTGGCCATTGCGACTCTTCCTGGGTTTCCTTTTAGTAACATTCCCTAGGGAAAACGGCTCTCCTGACTACCAGAAAAAATGAGGTTTCTAATTATAGGCTTGCTTTGGAGCCAAAAAGTTTAGGTTTGTGTTTGACATGTAGTCGTGAAGCTTATTTTAAAAAAGGCAACTAAAAATATCCAGTAATGTTTTGTTCTTTTTTTTTTTATCCATTTGGCAGTGAATATTATGGGATAAACATTGTCGCAACTGAAATACTTGAAAGTTAAGGGCCGAAGGAATGAGTAGGGTAGAGATTGTGTCTATTTTAAGCCCACATCACTGTGATGGTAAACTAGCGGTCCTTATTTTGTGTTTTTGCCTCATTCTTCTCTCAGAGGATTTGATGTGGCATGTGTACTTGGAGGGGCATCAGTAACTTGGAGGGGCTTGATGGCCATTTTGTGGTGAACTCTAAGTCCCCTGCTGGTGTCTGACAGCCTCTGCAGGTGAGATGAGATTTATGCTCTGTGCAGAGGATGCTGATTGCCGTATGCTGGTTTATCATCACAGTTGGTTCTTGGAATCATCAGTTTAAATTTTGAGCACTTAACTCTATGAAATAGTAACTACTAACACACACAAAAATTTAAGAAACAGGTTTAGGAGAGATGAATTAACATACTGTCCTAGTCAAAGTTCAAGTCACTAAAACATGTGATGGGTGCTGTTAGATTCAGCAATTTAAGTGTCATGAGTGCAGCACCAGCAGCAGTTAGTGTTCAGACTAGATGAGTAACTCTTAACCTTTCCACTGTTTTCTTTAGTCTAGTGTATTAATACTATATTAAGTGCATCTCAGCCAGTTACTTACTAGAAACTTTGGGAGCACAAACAATGTATTATTATCTTTGTTATTGACATATATTTAAATACCACCAGAAAAACACTGATTATTTATTTTTCCTTTTGTTGGAGAAAAAAAAAAGGCTTTGATTCACTTATTGGAGTCTTGGGGTACAGCAGCTAGGCTTCATATTAGTTAAATCAGGAGCACTTAGTAAGTATGAGTATTTTGTGAAATCAGTGATATAATTGAGTTGGGATAATTGTGAAGGTTTAAGTGCAAAGCAGAAGGGCAGAGCTGTGGGGTTTTGCTGAAGTCAGAAAGTATTGGGCGCCTATAGCTTTATGGTCCAAAATGTTTAGACTTAGGCTTCTTCAGACACATGTGAACAGACATGCAGACACAAGGGGTTTTCTTTTAACTGAAGAGTCTGGTGAATCCAGGAAAGTGCTCTGCAGAGCAACAGAGCTCAAGGTTGTTTGAATACACTGAAGAGATTAAAAAAACCAATAAAAAGTTACTTAATGAGAAAATTTGATACCTCCTTTTCATTATCTGTTATTTCAGCTGTAGATCAGTGTGTAAGAATAATATCAGAATGACCATCTTGGAAGAGGATCCTGCTGATTAACGTCTAGCTACAGCAAGTTCAAAGTTATGAAGAAAAACTAAAGTAGAAACTGATGATACAGTTTGTCTCTTCTGTAAAAAGTCAGTGGCACCAGTGCTGAATTAACAGTTGCAAACACTACTGGCTCATGGGCTGGGCCCAAAGGGTCAAAGTGAATCATCACAGACTGTCAGCTGGCCTCTCATGGGGTTCTGCAGTGCTCCATCCTCAGCATGGAGCTTGTCCACATCTTCATTAATGACTTGGTTGCACGACTGGGAGGAATACGAAATAAGTTTGCTGATGACATTAAATTGAGAGGAGCTGTTGAGTCCCTGAAAGGCAGAGTGACATTGATGAATTAGAGAGTTGGGCAATCACCAGCTGTATGGAGTTTATCAAAAGCAAGTGACATATCCTGCCTTTGGGATGGGGCAACCCTGGATGTAAGGATATACTAGGGAATGAGAGGCTGGAGAGCAGCATTGCAGAAAGGAACCTGGTCAATGGCAAGTTGGACATGAGTCAGCAGTGCCCTGGCAGCCAGGAGGGGCAAGAGTGTCCTGAGGTGCATCAGGCACAGCATCACCAGCTGGGCCAAGGTAGCAGGGGATTGTCCCACTCTGCTCTGCTCTGGGGCAGCCTCACCTTGAGTGCCATGTGTAGTCTGGGGCAATGTAAAGAAGATATTGCCCAAAACTGTAAGGAATGGGCACAGTGTAAGGAAGATACTAAGCTATTGGAGAGTGTCCAAAGGGGGGCAATGAAGGTATTGAGGGGTCTTGAGGGGCAGCTGTATGAGAAGTGCCGGAGGTCACTTGGTCTGTTCAACCTGAAGAACAGGAGACTAAGTGGAGAGCTCATTGCCATCTGCAGCTTCCTCGTGAGGGGAAATGGAAGGGCAGGTACTGTTCTCTCCACTCTCGTAACCAGTGACTGAACTCAAGGGTATGGCCTGAAAGTGTATCGGGGGAGGCTCAGGCTATGTATCAGTAAAAAGTTCTTCACCCAGAGGGTGATCAGGCCAGGAACAGGCTCCCCAGGGAAGTGGTCACAGCACCAGCCTGACAGAGTTCAAGAAACATTTGGACAATGCTCTCAGGCACATCGTGTGATTCTTGGGGTGCCCTATGGAGGGTCAAGAGTTGGACTTTGGTGATCCTTGTGGGTCCCTTTCAACTCAGGATATTCTGTGATTCTAAATAAACTGATTAACAGAGAGTTTTGAATTAAGTGCTCAGTATGTAATGCAGCATTTTGCCTGTGACACTATACTAGTGAGTCAAGACAAGCAATGTAAGCTTCATGAAGAGAGACAGGGGAGTGACAGGTCTCTTGTTCAGCTCTTCTCATGGATAGGCAGATAAGGCCAATGTGCAGGCAGCACATTGGGCCAGGCTATTCAGTATATCCTGCACTTCGTTCTTAGGTAGAACTAGTAGGCTTCTTACAGATGCATGCTCACATATTAAAAAAAAATAAATTAGATGTTAGCTATATATATATATATACACACACACACAGAATATTTAGATTTATGTATATAAATCTGACACACACACACACACACATATGGATTTGTGCCTTTTGAGACCAACATTCAGGAAAGGTCTTAAAACCAGCAGTCCCACAGATGGTAGAGGTGTGCCCCTAATGGGACTGAAGCTAGCCCAGCATGCTGTCATGCCCGTATTTCAGTGCAGCACTTACCTGACTACTTCATTGTCAGGCTTTTGTATGGGTTCAGGTGCCTGTATCAAAGCCCGCACATTTCTGTAGACAGGTATGAATTGATTTGGGGTGAGTAATTGCTGCTTCCCTTTTGGCATGTTTGCTGTTCTGTGAGGTTGATGAAATACTGCAGACAGTTTTGAGGAGAGTGCTTCCTATGCAGACATGTATTTGGCTATGCTAAGTAGCCACATGTGATTTATGTAGCAATTAAGAATGCTTTCTAGTTACTCATCTGTGTGTGTGCTGGAGAGGAATTTGTGTTCCTGTATGCAGAGGAATCTATGCTGTGCTGAAAATAATAGTAAAAGCAGCAGTGGTTCATCTGCCTCTGAGGATGCATCAAACGTTGATGTTGGGTATGTAGGAGTACTTGGTGTGCTGGTTGTCAGCTTCTCTGTCTCACTCTTTACCCACTAAGTAATTGTGGAAAATGCTGTTTGCATGTGTGTTTCTTTTATAAATTACGTAAAATAATATACTAGGGGCAAATTACAAAGGCAGTTGTCTCTAATCTTTTATAGATATCCCTGTTGTCCATAATTAGGACTGCTTGTACTGTGATTTGTCACTGATCCCAGGTGTGGTCAAGTGCATGGATGCGCAGTCTAACCATGCTGTAGTCTTCCTCATAGTGCACAGTCCTTGTGTCTTGTGTTTGCAATACACAATCAATACAGTCTCTCTAAAACCTGATTGGTTGGTAATAGTGAAAACTGAATATCAAGTTCTTTTCTGACTGAACATGATAGTTTGCCAAATATTTAAGTGCTTAATTTTATTTCTGCTGAAGCAGGAATCCCACTATTTGACTTGTCCCCCTTGAAGTGAAGTTTGTAATAGGACAAATTTGTTAATACTTCACAAGTAGTTTAACACCTTTATTGATGGTTAATAACCTCTGTTGTAGAGGACTTCCTCTCAGTGACTTCTTATGTACAGTTGTGCCTAGGTCACACTAGCCTGTAAACTGGAAAGAGTTTAGTTCAGGTGTTTCATTTAGAGCATTATTTTTCTCTTAGAGGGTTGCTCTCTTGTGAAGAATTTGACGCCTAAAGATCAAAGCCTGCTCGTCTTGCTCTTCAGCCCACCAGGAACTTGATGTGGTGTGTTCACTTAGATACATGAGCTGAGATTGTGGAAGTCTTTTTGTTCAGAGCTGTTTATCTAATTGTAAAATATTCTCATAGTTCATATGAGAAGCATCTGGTAAAGCCATATAAACTCCAGCAACTGCACTAGGGATTTCAGCGTGACCCATTGTGATTGTGTGTACAGAAACTGGCATATTCTTTGGCACTGCCTGAAAGATAAAGAATTTGGTGGTTGTGTATTGCATAATGGGAGAATTGGTCTGCATTGTTTCTTCTCATGTTTTAAATGAGTAAGTTCAAGAACCAGTATTATTGAGATTAGCATAAGAGTCAGTGCAAATTTTCAAACCAGATGCAATCTGAACTACTGTAATACAATTTTTTTATTGTATTATTGATGTGTGGAAAGGTTATGTAATATAGGCATAGACAGGTGTCTTATATTACCATTTATGATAAAATGTGTAAAAAAACCCCTCAACCCCGTTTTTTTTGCGTCTTTGATTGGCTTGCAAGTAGTAGAAAAGTTCATGTGTGGCAAGTGGCCTAGGCTGTGCCTAAAATGCACAGCAGGTACATGCTGTAGCCAGCTGCAGGAACTGATCCCCCAGCTTTCCAGACTGGTGACTTAAAGAATGGTCAGCCCCTTTTTTGTTAGCATGCATGTGTGTTTAACTTTGAAAAGCAGTGGAGAGCGAGGGTTTCTGCAGAAGTGTTTCTGGATCCCTCAGGCTAGACTGTTGAACCTAAGTGTTGATAACCAAGGAACAGAAATATGAGCAGGAGGAAAGTTCTTTTTAATCCTGTCGTACTTACAGGCTCCCCATTTCCATCACCAGGAGTACTTTGGTACAGAAATTAGACCCATGTGATGGCAGTGATATAGCCAGGGGTAAATGCTGCTATAAGGGGATGCTCCTGAAAACTGCTAAAATAAATCCCTAACTCTCCGTGTAGCATGGACTTGGCAGCTGAAAGGTAGAAATAGGTGTAACTTTTATATCTGATAGTGAAGGACGAGGAGAAGGAAGGAATCTTTGTGTACAAGACTTGCTCCATCTCTTGAAGGATAATATAAGCGCTTATCAACTGCTTTGAGCAAGCTGCAGTAAATTATCCTACACACATGTGAGGCATGGTAAAAGTAATTTGAGATGGGGAGTTGATTTGTGACTCTGTTGTCTTTTAGGAGCTCTGTTGGAAAGAAGGAAGAGAAAGTACTCTATCTGTCCTGCTGTAAGTGCAGGCTGAAAAACTGCCTGTTCATATTCTCTGCACGTAGGATCGATGTCTTATGTCCTGTGGAAAATACACAGCTTAAGCAAAAATTCATGCTTGAGGCAGTTGCTCCATTAGGTACCTACATACAAGTGCTGGCAGGGTAAGAACAGCAGAGTCAGGGGAATATTAGTTGTGCAGGCAACCTCATGCAAGCAGTAACCAGACTCCCATGTAATCTGTGCAAGAGAAATCTGCTTTATTAAGGGGAACTTGATCTTTCATTAAAGACATCTTCTGGTCATGATAGTCACAGCTTTCATGGAGCCTAACTTAGCACAGTGTTACTTTTCTACTGCACTGTCTACATAAATTTGTATCTCTAAAGTCTGATTTTCTGTATTTAGAAATTTATCCAGATTGAGTTAATTTTGATGTAAAATCTAATATTGGGGAGAGTTTGCAGTTTTTGCATGAGTTAGCAGGTCAGTTTAAGATGTACTGGGAATATTTAACATTCAGGGGTGCTTTATTTGTTGAATTAATGGAATGCCTTTTTCCCCTTCTAAGAATATAGGATATGGGATGTTAACTAATGTCAGGAGCCTTAATCATTTCTTTCTGTAATGAAAATAATTTAGCTGCTTTTAGAGAGCCTGGTAAGGGGATCTCAGGATCTAAGTAAATGGTTTCACAGTAGCTAGTTAGGATAGTCTTATGGAGTGGGGCTGGTGTAGAGTTCAAAGACTGCAATATCTTTTGTTGTACTTGGTAATATAATTTAGTTATTTAGTTAGGTAATATATTTTAGTTATTTTAGAAGTGACTCTTAAAATACTGAATTACTTTTAGTTACCTTCTAGTTACCGTAGTGGTAAGAGATTACTACATATGTCTGTGAATGTCAGAGGAAACAGCAAAGCTTCTGGACATCAGTCAGATAAACCTCTGAATCAGATAATCACATTATTCTAAATTTCATTCTTCTATTCTCATTGAATATAAAGTTGAATTCATTTATGTGATTAGTTGCCTTTCCTAAGTTTTTTCTTTGAGCTCTGACTATGTAAAAAATAGTTCCTGAACAATTTCCTACACTCCCCCCTGCTCCCCCTTATTTTTTTCTTCAAGGTCCTAGCCAAGCAAGAGCTTGTTTTATTCTTTGGGTGCTAATTACTTTCCCTTCTTCTTTAAGTCTGAGACCGACTCACACTGCTGTTCCTTATAACAATTACAACAAGAATTGCTGATCAATCTAAATACTTTCTCTAAACATTCTCTATATCAACTGCATAGTATTGCTTTGGGGTCTGATTCGGGCTTCATGGGAACAAGTTTGTTTTCACAGAAATTGAAAAATGCTATTAGTGTTCAGCTGACCATGTGATCTATTACTCTGAACTTTTGTTGGTGCCTTGCTTGCCTAGGAGGTATTTTTACTGCTTTAAAAATGTTAGCAAAATAAAATTCAGATTAACTAAAAGCAGCATGTTTTAATTAAAGTATGTTAAAGAAAATATCTTCTGTAAGACTTTTAATTCTGTGCTGTAAATTACATCTTTTTTTCTTAAGTGAATATTCAGTAGACTGTGTTGTCAAAGACTATAACAATTGAGAGGATGTTCTTATTGCTAACTCAAACCTGTGAGCAACAGGACTTCATTAAGTAGATTTAACTGTGGGTTTCTGGCTTTTTGTTGCTCTGGTCAGAATTCTTGTTCTGTAAAATGAAGCAGACAGTTCCTGTGCTTAGTATGGTGAGGTTTTTATATTCTGGATTAGGCTGGGTGCAATTAGCCAGCCACTGTCTACCCTTCACAGTGTAGATAGTTCTTATATCTTAGACCTCATCACAGCCTATGTAACATTATCCCAAATAAATGCCAAGTATTTAGGCAAGGTGGAGAACCAGTGATGCTTTGTAAATCAGAGTGGCTCTGTTGCTAGCAGGGCATGTTCTACCAGGGTTTCTCCTTTGGTTTGCTAAACCATAGGGCACTTGTGATTGGCTTGATACTGTGATAGGAGATTTGTTATAAAATACAGAGGTAATCCCTGATATATGCCTTTCTCAAGTTCTGAGTAAAAATGGAACTGTCTCTAAAACAGTAAGCCTGAAGAAGTGTTCGGCTATCAGAAGATCAAGTAAGTTGGTTTGAAATATGGCAGGCTGTGTAATTCAAATTTGTTTGACTTCTTTATGATCACCAAATCACAGTGAGGTTCCTGGGAGTTTAATTCTGTGTTTTGTCACCAAAATGCTGCTTTGTGCTCACCTGTGCCTGAGATGAACTTGTGAAGGGTGTTTTCAGGCAGCAAAATTATTGGTAGCACCCCCTTGATTTGGCTCACTCTTCTTGGGTGTCCTTGGTTTTCCAGTTGCTGATATGCTGTCCCCCACTGGCAGCAGTGGGCATGGGAGCTTTTGGGAGGAGTCTTAGACCTGCTGAGCTGAATCCTATGGAAGAAAGAATTTTTTTCTCTTGCTCCCCTGGAAGGGGTCATCCCACTTGCAAGGAGAGCTTTAGGTACTCTTACAGTGGAAATCTCTGCTTTGATGGTCATAGCAGTTGGTGATTCGAATATCTGAACTGTTGTTCTGTTGTTCCACGTGTTCTTGTTACTGAGGGGTGGTAAGATGTGCCTTAATACCAGTCTTGGAGGATTTAAATAACTTATAGGTTATTCCAGTAGAACAGAAGTTACATATTTAGAAATACCTTTCTAAAGATCTTCTGTGTTTGCCCAGTCATGGGCAAGAGTGATTAATAGAGTTATATCACAGGTTTTGTTTTATGGCTAGAGTTTGTGGGTTTGTCTACACTGACAGCTGCTTTTGAATTCATGTGAATGTGTTCACATGGTGGGCAGCTTATCTCAGGATGGGGGAACATGACTGTTTATATTGTGCTAAAAGGTTGATATGTGAAGTGAAACATCAAAGCAGTTTCTAATGCTCTGAAGTTTTAAAACTCACAGTTAATTTAATTAAAAATTAATTAAAGGCACATCTGTCCCCACCCCTGAATGCAGACCCCAAATATTTTTCAAAGCATATTTGATTTTAATGATTTGGTGATTTCCTCCCTGAGGCTTTTCTTAACTTGCCACTGGCATATAAAGATGTAGCTTTGAGTTGCAATGATAATAGACTATTAAAGCACTAGGTGTTTGCCTCCTAAGACAGTAAAATGACATGTTCTGTGGAAATAGCCTCATATTAAAAAAAAATTCTTAAACATAGTGATTTTTCCTCTAGCAGTCTAAGTTCACGATACACTTCTTTTTTAGTGATTTATAGCTTAAACTAGCTCCTGAAGCAGCTTGATTAAGTGCATGGTATGGAATGCTAGCATGGCATCCTTGTTTCTTCACTTTTTATTTCTTTTGTCTCCTCCCCCTTGAATTCTAATGAAGGGTCCTCTTTTAAAATGAGTTTGATTTTAAATCAACCTTTATGGCCAACGCTGGAAAAAATAATGTATTATGTAATACAGATTTACTGCACTGAGTAGTGGTAGAGATGTTATGTGGAGGATATAGGATTGGAGCTCCTTGCTACCTGTCTGGATTTAACAAGTAGTAACCTGTATTTCATCTTCAAAGATCTATCTGGAAGATAGAGTGGAAAAAAACGCCTTTCAGAAGGCATTTCACATTTGGTAGTAATTGTGTCAGAAACGAAAGGCAGCAGAGAGGAGTATTTTTTACTATACGGATTATTAAAACTAGCATTGGTATTTCTTTATGTTGTAGGTTTGGGCATTCCAGTGCACTAAGGGCAGTGCCTCGGTCTTGTCACCCCAGGACGGGCAATCATTAGAAATGTGGTGCCATTCCCTGGATATGGGAGGGAACCGTGGTTTTTAGGTACTTGCAGAGATCCTTTCTCATTGTGCACACAATCCTGAGTAACATGCTCTGGGAGACCCTGCTTGAGTGGGGAGGTTGGGCTGGTTAATCTCCAGTGGTCCCTTCCAGTGTTACCCAATCTGTGATTCTTCCCTGTCTCCTTGTTCTGTTTTTCCAAAGGAACCTCAATACTGCCCTTCCAGAGAAATCCAAACTTTGTTCTGACTATTCCAAACAGACAAGTGAAAAAGTCTGAAATATGGTGGGTTTGCCATGCTGAAACTGAGCTGGAATTGGATCCCATTCTCTTTCAGATGTGTAACACCAGAACATAACTTTCCTGGTCAACGCTTGCTCTGTTCCCTCATTGTTGTTCTCGTGGTTCCTATGCACTTCCATGGCTGCATGCTCACAAAGGAGATCTTCTGCAGTAGTAATTGGATTGCTAATCTGCACAGGTTGTCGGTAAATAGGTGGTGGGGTTTTCTTGGGTTCATAACTTCATCATACTTCACTTTTGGTGAAGCAGAACATCTTGGTGAAAACACAATAAATGTTAAAGGTGAGTTGTTTTAAGATGTAAAAGGTCAAAACACAGGCCTGGTGGAACTCACAGCACTTGGGTTTTCTGGGTGTTTTGTAGAAGGGAGGTGCCGAGTACTGCCAGATTTCCAGTCTCCTGGATTTATCCTATGAACCACAGGGAATAAGTGATACCTCACAAGGTAGAACACAAATGGATCATCTTGGAGCAGTTAATCCTACCTCTGTTGTTCATGCCCTGTCATATCTCAGCCACACACCTGCAAGGTGGATGCTGCAGGTTTAGGCTGTTTCAATGTGGCTGCCATTGCTTGAGCAGAGGGTGTGGTTCTACTGAAGCTTCAGTTTAATTAAGGAGTTTCAGATGTCTTCCTTCAATCAGATCTCTCTGTGGTTGCAAGAGGAACAGCTCTGGTGCTAGAGCAGATGGAGGAATGTGCAGATGAGGAAACTGACTGAGAGGGTGGGACCACAAGAGGCAGGGCTTAGGTGGTGGAGCTGCACTTTGGGAGAGAAAGCCCCGGCTGATGGTACAGTGAAGATGTGCCTTAGAGTGTTTGGACAGATTTCTTAACTGGATAGACATGATACAGGTAGGCAGAAGGTGGAGAAGTCTGGGCATTTTGGTTTTGTGTGGTTTTGGTTTGGCTTTGTTTTGGTGTTTGTTTTTATTCTTTTAATGAATAATAGTTCTGAAAGGAAGAAAGCAGTAGAACTTCTTGAATGGGAAATATGGTTTATAGTTTGGTATCTGACAGAAAGTAGTGCAGCAAAGGATTGTAATGTAAACCTTGGATTTACTTGCAGGTTCTTGATTTTCAAAATACATGCATCTGTGTATTTCTAGCTCTTTGTATTTTTTGTGGCTTTAGAATCCTCCCTTAATTGTTCCCTGTAACAGGTTTAACAGGCTGGCTCATCCATTGAGAGAATAAAGTTAAGGGCACTATTTTAAACATACTGAAATGTATTTCGAGTGCTATGCCATACCAAAAGGTAGCTGCACTCTTTCCTGTGCTTGACCAACTTCAGTCCCAGCTGTTATAACATCTTTCCACTGCAAGTGTGAGGCTGTTGATAGAAATTGGATGTTAGTCTTTTGCTTGTTGCCTTGCTTGCCAATTTTGAGGGGATGTTGAAAGGGATTTATTAATGTTTGACAAATGTGTCATCAGTATCTGTTTTCATGCCATTTCATGAAAAGTTTCACCGCTGAAACTGTCTGCCTGTGGTAATGATTGCTGTAATCAACCTTTTGCCATGATTTTGTTTTGTTGTTTTGGACGTTACTGGTATGAACTGCACTTACTGCTGTTTTCACAAGTGTAAATATGGGCAGCTTTTTGGCTGTAACTACTTGAGAGGAGGAAAGTTTCTTTTGCTGAATGGAAGACAGAGGTATGTAGGTGAAGAAGCTACAGCAAGGTAGGAGGCAGCTGCTCTCAGCAGATCTTGCTCTGCAGGTGGACCACTGGAAGAAGAAAAGGCAGGCCTGTGTGCTCCTTCTGCCTTTCTTTAATCACAGAATGGGGACATTTGAACAGCTTCACTTCTGACTGTTTGATAATTTTATTTGCTAATTTTAAAGAGGGAGAACATTACCTGATTAGCATCTGGTCAAATTGGAAGGCCACATCATGATTCTTTTTTTCTCTTTTTTTTTTTCCTTCTTTTTTTCCTTCTCCCCCACAAGACAAAAAATAACAAATAGGACAGAGCTCAGATGAGTAAAGCACTAGTGTTGTCAGAAACATCGTAAATAGCAGAGCTGTGTATGCTGTTAATGTAAGGAAAGTATGAAGTTGAAAAAGTACATAAAATCATACCTCATTACATGACAGATCTATTGTTTTACCTTGGTTGTTTTTATTGTACGAGACACAAGATATTCCCTCCCTTCCTTGTTCTCTTAGATCTTTCTCTTACGGATGTGTGAATCTGCTTCAGGTACTTTGTTGAAACAAGGAACAAGTATGGATGGCTATCAGGAGACTGGGGAGCACTAGTAGGAGCTGAAGGACCAAAACCTGGCTGATGTTGTCAAGACCTGAAAGCATTTAATGGTTTTCTGAAGGCAATCTCATTTTGTAGTAGTCTGTGAACTCAGCACTTAGATGAATACAGTGCACTGGGGCACTTAGAAATCTGTCTAAATACTTAGATTTGTGCATAATCAGTTTTGGTTCTGCCAATTAATAATATTTCTTAGGAAGTAATTGCAAAGTCTGTTTTATTTTATTGAGTGCTGAAAAAGGGAGCCATTGGACTCAAAGAGCATGTGTGTGTTTAGCCCTTAGGAGAAATGGAGTGTCCTAGTCAGGGTGAGGAGACCAGGTGGCAGTGCATGGCCTCTGTCTCTTCCTTCTTCCCTGGCTCAAAGGTTCCCTGTTTGTAGAATTAGATCTTCTCTGGGCAAAGGGCTGATGTGAGCAGATGTAAGAACCCCTGTGAGTGCTCCAGCTCAGCGGTGTGGCTGTGGCGGAGTCTCCACTCCCAACGGGCATTTCCCTCATGTCAGCACAATGTGCTGGCTTTGATAGGGGGTTCCTGCCATGGCCTTGGAGAATAGGCCCTTCTGCTCTCCAGAGAGCTCTGCTATGATTTGGGTGCAGGGTAAGGCATCTGGGTCACCAAGCTGCCTGGAAGGAAAGGGAGAGCTCTGGGTCAGCTTCTGTGCAGGTGAGGGATGCTGGAGTTGGGGGGAGGCTGTGAGCACTGTAGTTTGAGTGTTCAGTTCATTCCAGTTAGCAGTGCAGGAAGCTGGAGAGCCAGCATGCTGGGCCCCTGATCCCAAGAGAGAGGGGCTGAACAGCAAGGAGGATGTCTCAGGGAGGACCTGCTGGCAACTGGAGTGGAGGTTTGTACACATGCTGGGTGCTGTGGGTGACCTCAGCGGGGCTGGTGGCCAGGTAGAGGTGGTGGTCTGTGTTGCAGCAGTGCAGCTGCACTGCTTGGTGGAAGCTCTGAAGATGGTGACCTGATCTGAAAGGAATGATGAGTCTAGTCTGTGCTATACAAACAGTGATGTTTATGAGAGCAGCTTATGTATGAGGAAAGGTGTGCAGGGTGTTTTTGTCATCTTTTCTTCCAGCGACTGTTTTGTTGTGTGTCAGAACTGGCTGGACTAGCTTTGTGCTGATACCATCAACTTTACTTTTGTGTGTTCTTTTAAACCTCTTCCTTGGTGGCCGTGATGCCTGAAGAGGTCATAAAACAATACCTGGCTGGATGCAAATGCTTTTCAGATGATTTTTATCACTGCCACTTACCAGACATCTCTTAAGCAAGCCTATTTATAAGCATTGGTATGTTGGGTAATTATTAACTGTAAATCCCTCCTGTTTGCTGCTTGGAGACTTGAGGATAGTTGCTGATGGTAGACAGGTCGTTAAATGTCCATGCAGAAGCCCAGAAACCACAGCCTAATACTAGTCCATTGACTTCTTTTGCAGTATTAGGTGGATATCCTTAAGAGTTTAGATGTTGTTTAAAAGTGAAAGTCCTTTTTGTCAGAGTGTGACTATGCTGAGATTGAACGGACTTTCTCCAACAGCCTTCAGGATGCTTTGGCTGTTCTTCAGAGAACTTGTTTGGAAGTAAATGTAGAAAGTACAATTTTTTTTCTCCTGAGTTAACACAACGGATAAATGAAGTATGTAGTAAATATAACAGTATTTAAAATTTGGGTGTTGGCAGACAGTGAAAGTGGGTGAAAGACTGAAATTTGTAAAGCTGCTGTCCACTAATTGCACTTTTGTATTGCATGTTTACCAGTAAAAAGAAAAAACTGTATCATTTAATTTTGGGCTAGACAGGCAAATGCAGACCAGTTGCGTGGAAGTGTTTGCTCTGGCACCCTTCACTGCTTATAAGAGTCTTTGCTTATGACCTGAATTCTGGGAAGGTATCCAAACCCTATGCAGGCTGAAGTGCTTATCTCTTGAGTGTTTTCTTTTCTTTTGCACAACAGAATACTCAGACCTGCTTAGCAAATGGAGACCTACTTAGCAAATGCCCATGCAATTATAGCTCTGTGTCCCATTTTAAATTCTGCTCCTGCCCTGCCAAGGCTATGCATTTAAAGATCTTGTTCTTCGGTTCCACTTTGTTCTTTTCCCTTGAACCTTGATGGCGTCTCTTTTATTCTTTTAGTTTGAAAATATTCTTAGTTAATCTTATGGCTTATTTTCAAGGTGACCTGTCATCTTGCATTCATCTCTGGAGGAAAAATTAATTTTCTGAGGAAAACAAGTTGTCTTCTGTTTTTATTTGAATGGTTGCACAATTAACATAAGTGCATGAAGAATTTTTGCTTTTGCATCCATGTTACTGATGTAACAGTAGCCTCTTGCATGAAGCTGCTCTGAGAATGATGTTTCTGTAACTCTTGAACTCCCTTTTCATTGCTGCTAGAGAGTTATGTTGGCATAAAAGATCTGTGGTGTCCATGGAAAGCCCCTGTCTGGTTCCTGGGGAGGCTGAAAGCTCTTTGTGCATGGCACAAGTAGAAACACAAGTGGCAGAAGTATGAGTGGGTTTGTGCAGTGTCTCTATGTAGTACTGTAGCTGTTTCAAAATCAATTGTTGCTGGAGGAGGTATAGCTTAACACAAAACCTTTCCTGACTGGCTGCTTTTGGTAGGATCTCAAAACTGTCCTGGCTATCTATTTTTAGCTGTTTCCTGCAGGAGTGACACTTCCATTCCCCCTCCTAAGCTTAGATAATGTGTTGACTAGAACTCACAAAGGTCTGGAAACACACAGGTATTGAAGGTTTTACACATCTTTAGCTAACCTGTAAGAAGGATTTGCAGAGGAACAAACCCTGCTGGTGCTCCAGCCAGAAGGCCAGCAAATGCCATTTGAGACATGGAAGCAACAGCTCAAAAGACAAGCTGTACACTTCGTACAAGGGAGAACAGCTTGAATCACAACTTGCCTCTTTGGAGGCATCCATGTGGAAGTGTCATGTAGTTTAGTTCACAAGTAAGTTGTATGCAAGATCAAGGCAAATGGGGTTTTATTAGTTCCTTTGCATTCAAACCACTTAGGGGTTTCTTGTTGCCTTTTCAGAGGCTACTGGAAGAATTTTCGGTATTGAGTGGCGCTGATGCTGTCCCTGACCTTGGGTCATTTGAATCAGAAAATGTTTTTAGAACAGCCTTGCTTTTTTAGAACAAAGGAGGACTGGGAAGTTTCGAAAAGTTGGATAAATAGCAATGTGCTTGTATGGCCTGTAGCAGCCTGGACTCTTTATGGCAGGGAGTATAGCAGGAGCTTTGTTCCACATTGCTGTCCTGGCTCTCCCTCTGGCATTGGTGGCACTCTGTGAGTGCTCAGTGTAGGAAGGGAAATGGGTTGTGTCCACTGCTGCTGACTGTGGCTGTGTTGTCAGTTCTGTGTATTTATCTAGAGAAGAGTCAGCATCTTAAGTGTGTTTATTCTCATACATGTGTCTGGCATAGTTCAGTTCATAGCCTAGACAGTCCAGGGACTGCTTAGTTAGAGAAGGCAATCTGCTTTTGTCTCAAAACAGTGGAGAACTGTGAATGTTCCCAGTGAAGGAGGCTTGGTATTGCCTTTTCCCTGCACTTTTGTGTATTTGTTGCACTACAGAGGTTATGCCATTATCCCCTTTCCCTCTGGAGTTGCGGCTACTCGAGCATCCTTCCCATCTCCCAGTTGTGTGTCTCTTTTATTCTCTTCTGGAATAAAGTGCTGCAGGACTTCCTTCAAAGGGCTTTTTTAGCTGGGAAGCTCCTGAGGTAGCCATGCTCAGCAGCAGGCCTGTTCTGGATTCAGGCAGGATTCTGGCGTGCTTTCCCCTAACCATTCTTATCATGAGACACAGATGAAAATGGGCAGATGCATCTTTAATGCATTTATAAACCTCAGAGGATTTGGCTTTCTTTTATAGCAGGCATCTGGCTTTGCATTTCATACTTTTTTTTCCCTTGGTTACTTGAAAATCCCCATGTGGGCCATCCCAACTCTCACCTTTGGAAGATATTTATTGGAGAAGATTTCCAATGATGAGTGGGATTTAGGAATGGTTTTTAGAAGAGATATGTCTTATTTCTGCAAAACTAATTTTCTGGAATAGCTTAAATCTGTCATTGGTACTGTAAACAACTCAAGATACCTTTGTGTGAAAAATCTGCTTCTAGATGCATTCTGTGTTGTATGGCAGAGACTGAAGGGCTCTTCATCAGTCTGGTTCCCTCCAGATGAGGCAAACACTGGAAAATCTTTTATTAGGAAAAGCAGATCAAATATGTCTTCATACTAATCATAGCTGTGTTTTTTAGAATTAAGCAAAGGGAATGGCTTGTTTTGGTCTTTGCAGTTCTCTGACCTGTAAAAACTTTGTTTAGGTTGTTTTTTTTTCCCTTAACCAACAGCTGATATAAGAGGGACAGCATTGAGAACTTCCTGGTTTCTGAATAAAATACCCTTCCATTGGATACAATCTTTTGTAT
Source organism: Hypocryptadius cinnamomeus (assembly GCA_013400635.1). Lineage (NCBI taxonomy): Eukaryota > Metazoa > Chordata > Aves > Passeriformes > Zosteropidae > Hypocryptadius > Hypocryptadius cinnamomeus. Next base: position 47,043 of record VYZP01063058.1, read on the forward strand.
TTTGACAGGGAAAAAATGTTTTGATTTGCAATTCATATAGGACATAGGATTTAGTCATATATGATAGATGGTATATGTAAGAACAGAGGATGCTGTTTTCTTAATCTGTTGGCTGCTTTTACCACTCCCATCTTTGGAAAATGAGATTCCTTTGGAGTTCTTCATTATTGTAAGCAGTTGATTACATGTCTTAGCTGGAACATGCAAATCACTCTTTCCCTAGCAGCAAGTTGATTGGAAACATGTTAAATTCTTACCTTACTCTTAATTGTACCTGGGATGTCAGGAAACTGATAGGCTGTCGAGGAAAGCTGGAGTATTTGTAGTGTCAGTAAAAACACCTTAAAGCAGGAAATTAGTTTTGAATAAAATAACAGAATATTCAAGTTTGTAATCTGGCTAAATTTCAGTATCTTTTGTTTGTCTGCCTTTTATAGAGATGCTTCCTTTCCTACTGAGGATGTCTTGCTTCTTGCCCCATCCCAGTAACTGCATAACATGACTTCGATACTTTGAAGAAGGATGGTTCTTTCTGCAGGGTGGATTATAAGTGATTTATAAGGAAATAATGAACACAGTAGGGAACATTTTAAACATTAAGACTGATTAGAAATATTAATAAAGGAAACACTTCTTCTGAATGTGGAAGTGATACCTAGAGAAGGACAGTGTGACATTTGCAGTTCTGTAATTTTAAAATAGTTTCTGGATAAACTTTGCCCATTATTTGTTTCCAGTAGTTTTTGTTGTTAATAGTCAACTACTGGACGTAAGAGATTGACATTTAAGTTAATTAAATGTACATTTTTCTATGTGAGTGTGTGAAAATTCTGGCATGCATGAAACTTATTTCAACGACCCTGTAATATCATAAAGGGCACATGGCGATTTGCGTCATTTCGAGCAGCATTTTCCCATACTAATTCTCTTCACTACAGGCCCTAAGTCAAAATTTGAATGGTGCTTTATCTACTAAACCTCACAGCTGTGCCTTGCTTTAGAGCTGACAGTTCATTCAGGATGCAGAGGAAATGCATCATCTGACTGAAGAAGTGTAAGATACAGTGTTACAGTCTAGAGTGGGCAAACCCACCCAGGCTTGACTCTGCTCTGGTGCAGAGGTGACTTGTGAGGTTGTCCATTAGCTCCCAGTGAAAAAATGCATCTGGAGGTGGGGGGCTTGCCAAGTTTAAAGGCACGTGGTGAATTTCTAAGGCTGGCTGTCAGTTGTCTGTTTAGGTGTGCCTGATGGCTCTGGCATCAATATTATAAGTTCTTCTTCAGTTTTATGCTTATAATTCTGGACAAGGATTGTCCATGCACAGTGACTGCTGCAGTCAATGTACTCTTACATTACTATTTGGACTCTTGGGCTGTTTTCCCGAGGCAAGCATCTGCAGTTTTGGTGTCATACTTTCATA
>VYZP01063059.1:223-12300 GCA_013400635.1 Hypocryptadius cinnamomeus
TAAGTTTTTGTTTAAAAAACATAAATTTTCTTTCTAGCTTAGATGCAACATAGCAAAACTTCTAGGAGGTGTCAGAGATGGTCTTTACTTTTCTCCTGACTTAGGCTATTAAAAGAATTGCAAGAAAAATTATATATATACACCTGATTTATGTAGTTTGCTATGCATATGAATGTTTAATTATGACCATATGCATTATTCTTCAGATCAGTGTTCTCAGTGTTGAGCACTGCCTGTTCCATTCTCAGCATTAAAAAAGAACCAGTGTAATTTAGATTAAAAGCATATTCCATCATAAAGATGTTGCAACAAACATGTGGTATGAAAATATGATGCCATGATATGACACAATTTGTCACTTCTTTAGCAATTAGTATGTGGCAGAATAGAGGGTGGTAGACCTTTTTCTTTTTGGAAATGTGGAATGACAGCTTCAGCCTTAAAGTGTGAAATGTAGATTTTGCTTCTAGTTCTTTTGATTTGCTGTATTGTTTTCAAAAGTCCAATGGCTTGATTTAGGATTTTGATGGAGGTTTTTCTTCCATCTTACTGGTGCTCTTTGAGGTTTTGTTAATGCTACTAAGATACATGGTATGGAAAATCAGAACATTTGTGTTACTGTGTTATTGTATGTACATTCATAAAGTGCACATCCTGCTTACAGAATTTTATACTTCTGTATTTATATTTTGGAAGACATTTCTTGATTGAGATAAAAAATGAACATTTTAACAAAATACATGTAAGCAGCTGTTCTTTCAACATGAAAAGTGTCATTGAACTAGACGATTGGATGACTTTTTCCTATAGAAATAGTTATATAGTGTGAAGTGCTGAAAGTCTCCCAAGTGGTTTATTTATGTAGGACCTTTGAGGAAGTGTACAGTGTCCCTTGGAAGCAAGCAAGCATTCCATTGTTTGGATGAGACCGTATTTTGTAAAATTAACTAAGTTAAGTCAATGCAATCCTTTCTAAACTTCCAATTTAAACATCATAACTGTTTTAAGATTTGAGGTTTTTAAAAGTTACCTGTGTTAGGCCACTGCACCTCTCATGTCACACACTGGGAATTGGCAAGGTGAAGTGATGCAGTTTTGGTAGGTGCTTTGTAGTAAGGGAAATGCATGTTCCTGTAGCTGTCTATGAAAATTGCCTCAAACTGAGAAAAAGCTTTATAGTTTTGGCTCATGCCCTCTGGTAAATCTGGGATTGGCTGTGAGAGATATTTATGCCTTCAGTTAGAGAGGATAGTCCTGGCAAAACAGGATATGCACTTGGATCTCAGGCTCTGCAGTGAGCCCCTGGCAGCCTGAGCCACTGGCAGAGATGGGTTTCCACAGAAATGTGGGGGTGCAGGAAGATGTGTTAGTAGAGCTATGTATTCTCTGCTGTTCTCACTCTAAGGTGAAGGTCAGCTGAAACAGGAACATTTTAAGCTACCCTAGCTAAATTTGCAGAAATTCAAGACAAGGTGTGACAGTCCTGAGCTGCAAAATTTACCTTGGCATGAATGGATGGATGGATGCAAATATATCTTTTTCCTCTAGTATGTTTTGAAGAAAAATCTTTTTCTGATCTTTAAAAGACCAATAATCTATCATTCTACCTCTAATTGATTTTTTACATTTTTATCTTAATAACTGCTTAATTTTATTTCAATAATTCCTTATAAAAGCACTTGCTTTCCAGCTGCCAGTGAAGGAGGAGCCAATGTGTTTACTGTATCCTACTTCAAAACCAGTGCCTACCTGGCTCAGTCCCCACAGCTGTACAAGCAGATGTGTATATGTGCTGACTTTGAAAAGGTTTTCTGCGTCGGGCCAGGTAAGAAAAGCTTTGCTTTATGCAACATGTGAAGTGTGCCCTGGTTTTGGCAGCTGTGGTACAAGTAAGAAAACACACACACAGAGTCCTTGAATAGTTTCACTTGGTGTAGTTTCACTAGCCAAACCGAATTTCAGTTGAGGCGACCGATGACAGTAAAGTTGACAGAGAAGTTGCAGTACGTGTACTGAACAACATTACTGAGAACAAGCTTACTTTTAACTGTCAGTAAATACTAAGAAAGGAATGATTTCCAGTCCCATGCTCTCTTTCTTAAATGTTGATAGGACATGGCCTCTTCAAGTGGCAGTACAATAGTTTTCTTTGAAGATCTTAAATGGTTTAAAGATACCTAATCTCTAAATGCTGAAAACAAGTCAATAAGAGTGTACAAAACAAAACAAAAAATTCCAGGTAATTCAGAAGGTCTTAAATTTCTTGTTAATTGCTGACACACGAGTTAGCAATTAACAAGAAATTGTTTATGGGAAGATGTGTTTATATTAGACTCATGTACGTATCCCAGAAGACACACACGTGTACAAGTCCATTTCCTCTGAAAAAGACAGTTTTCAAATCTGAAAGTTCTTGTATGCTTGAAAGCTTGTCTGTTTTTTCCACTCATGTTTGTTGGTCAAAGCAGAGATCCTGCCTCTCTGTGGGTTGTGTCTGTACCACAGCTGCAGTAATGCTGTCACTGTTACAAATAATGCTCTGAGGCTGCTAGTTATATTTGTGTCTTTCAGTGAGATTTTCCATGTCTATCTAATCTAAATTATGAATGTTATTTTTCCAACTGGAATGATAATTTCAGGTCAATTAGAATTTCTGTTGTTTAATTTTGCAGTATTTAGAGCTGAGGATTCCAATACACACAGACACCTGACTGAGTTTGTTGGTCTGGATATTGAAATGGCTTTTAATTACCATTATCATGAAGTGGTAGATGAGATTGCAGATACCTTGGTGCAGATATTCAAGGGGCTTCAGGAAAGGTAATAAAAGCATTTCCTTCTTTTAATGAGCAACTTTCTTTGTTTGACATCTCTTGCACTGTGGAATGAAGTAGACCAGACTTTTATCCTCAGTTTGTCAGATAATCATTGGTAATCTGATTTACAACACAACTTTGAAACATATTTTTGCTTTGCTCTTAACTACTTCTTTGTGCCTGACTTCTAAGGTTCACTCAAGCCATAGGCCAGTAAACTACTTTTAGCATCTCCTGGAGTATGCTGGCTTGCACTAAGAAACTTGCTGTCTGCTGTTGAAAGGACTTCCTAAGATAATTGATCCATCCTTAATTTAAAATGTCCTTCTTTTTTGCCACTACTGGTAGATTGTTCTGTTTCAAAAATTATTTTCATATTTACTATGTAAGAAAATTTTCTTGAATAAGAATGATTGACCCAGCCTGCATTTGTTCCATGATAACAGCAGGATTGTTTTCCATTATTCACAGTCTAACTCATTAAAAAGCTGGGCTAGAAGTTTAGGAAGTGGTGTCCATTTGCTTACAAATTAGACTGTTTTGCCAGCAGATATGCAAATCTTCATCTGTCCAGAAGGAAATTTCTTGTTTATATTTGAATATTACTCAAATCAAAAAGGAACCCAGATAAATACTACACATCTAAGGGGTGATTTCAGTGTCTTTACTGTGAAAATTTGACTGAGTTATTATTTCTTACAAGAGGGATTAAACAGAAGTAGTAGTAAAATATTAACATCAGTTAAGTAGATGCATTAACTTTGTTGAGACAATTCATTACAGAATTTCTCCAGGAGTGGTTTTAATACAGTTTTTATGTTGCAAGAGGGACCTCTTGTGGCAAAATCACAAAATCCTTATTAGGTGCATGTTCTTGACTATTTCTGTTGTTTTTTCTTTGTCTGTAGATTCCAAACTGAAATTCAGACAGTGAGCAAACAGTTCCCGTGTGAGCCATTTAAGTTTTTGGAGCCAACTCTGAGGCTGGAATACCGTGAAGGTGTGGCCATGCTTCGAGAGGCTGGTGTGGAGATGGGTGATGAAGAGGATCTCAGGTACTTGGCAGGATGTAACTGTGTCAGTCTTGGGAACGTGGTAGTGAAGTGTCAGTTTGTACTGAGCACCTGGCAGCCCTCAATAAGGAACCACAGCTTTTAGAGGAATAAACAGCACTTCAGTGCAGATCTCTTAACAAGTAAATGAGTGGATGTGAAAATAATCCTTTCTTTTAATGTAGACTATAGGTAAAAACTCTGAAATCTGACAGAAAATAACTGACAGCATTAAGTGAGAGCAACTTGAACCTTGTAAGGAAGAGAAGTGTTTGTTTGTCCAGCAATTGCAGTCCTTCACGTGAATTGTCACATGTCTTTGAATAGGATTAAACCAAAAGATGCTGCTTCCTTAAGGTCTTTCTTTTAAGTAACACATTTCCATTTCTTCTTTCCACCTCTCAGGAAAATGATTAAACATTCTTGATGAATTCCCATTGATTTACTGAGAGATGGTTTAATTAGCAGTTTATATATAAACTTCACTAAAGACATTTAATGAATTAAAACATTTTTGTTCTTCTCCATAATATATCCAGGACCATTAGGGTACGGTGTGATGTTAAATTAAATAATCTGTGCATCAAATAAAGTTTCCATCATAAGAGTTTGATGGAGGAAAATAATTGCCTCATAAGTGTTCATGTGGTTCTCACTTACTGTGTCATACACAAGATGTATAGCAATAGGAAATAGAGTACACAGTTCTTTAGCAATCAGAATATGGTACCTAGGAAGAAGTTACATTGAGAGCAAGAATATCTTTTGGTTCCAGTTAATTTATGGGATTTCTAGGACCAACTATTTAGAAACAAATAAATATACTTTATTTTGCAATTTCTGTGTGCACAACCCAAAACAGTCAGAAACAAGTACTAGCTTTTCTAAGGGTCAGGGTGCAGCAGCTCTGTAGCTTGTAATCTTTTGGGCTTTGTGAAGTATATCATCAGTACAAGTTCAAATGACTTCATTTTAATGATGATAATCTTTTCCAGCACACCTAATGAAAAGCTCCTGGGACGCCTGGTAAAGGAAAAGGTAACAATTATTTTAGAGTAAATAAATTTGTCACTGAATCTGAAACCTGATATTGTGGAGCCATAGGGTTGGTGTAAATACCTACATGTAAACAGTATCTCAGAACATGCAGAAGTTGTGAAGAGTTGGTGATTACCATTTTTTAATTGACTGCATTCCCATTTTGGTGCTGTGTATTTCATCTACTGTCAGTTTTGTCTTTGTCATTAATAAGCAGTTTCAAACCATTTTCAGTCTTTTATATTTATTTCTTTCATGTGTTGTACTGAGGATACCAAACAGGCTACTATGTCCCAAAGCCACTTCTTAGGAGACTTTCAAAAAAAAGCAAACCAGATTCTAAATCTATAGGAGAAGATGAGGTCTTTTGAGGGGGGAAAAAAGTACCTGTTACAGCAATACATTTTACTGCTCAGCATTTGTAAGTTTACACTAGAAATAGTGTTGAAAAACTGAGAAAGAATGCACCACTTTTATTGATAACTTAGACAATATTGTGGGAAGCTGTTGGGATTTTTTTTTTAAATTTTATTTCAAAGATTCATTGGTTCTGTCTTTCTCTTGTAATTTGTTTTTTATGTAGTTTTCTCTTGTACTAACTATTCTAAATTACTTATTCAGTACGACACAGACTTCTATATTCTTGACAAATATCCTCTTGCTGTGAGGCCTTTTTATACAATGCCAGACCCAGCCAACCCTGTAAGTAAAATTCCTTGTTGTTCTCAATGTTTTTTTTTTCTTTTTGTTTTTTTTAGTTTAAATTATTCCATATAGGGATAACGTGACAATACAGATAAAGTGTATTAATATGACCATAGAATCATTGAATGGTTTAGGTTGGAAGGGACCTTAAAGATCATTTAGTTCCAGCCTTGCTGTAATTAAAATTATGATAACAAGATCAGGTCAGTGTTTCATGACTTGTCAGATGTTTTCAGTTACTCTTCCCTGGTGAAAACATACCAGAAGAAAATGAGCAAAAACTGGGAGAGCTTTGTGAAGAGATCTCCATGGTCAAACACTGCTACCATCACTGAAAAACGGCAAAAACGTTCTTCCAGGGCAGCAGACACTTTAGGCAAAAATCAGCTTTTCTTACAGCTTTGGATATCAGAAAATTAAGTTATTGAGAGGTAAATATTTGCAAACTATGAAACTGTAGGTAGGAAATAAACTCCTTTTTGTGTTTCCAGAAAACCTCTAACTCGTATGACATGTTCATGAGAGGGGAAGAGATCTTGTCTGGAGCTCAGAGAATTCACGACCCCCAGCTGCTGACAGAAAGAGCCAAGCATCATGGCATTGGTAACAAGGCAATTTAAAAGAACATAAATCCTGACTTGATTTGTGTCCTTTAGAGGAAGAATTTGGGGCAGAATTTGTTATATGAGTGTAAAATCAGAGTTCTGTTTCATTCTTACTGTTAATCCATCTAATTCTGTTTTAACCATCTAGAGTGAGGTATTAAGGAACTAGTGAGTCTTCCAGCAACACCTTGTTGAATAGTTATTAATAAAATTATATAATAAAACTGTTACAGGCATAAATTCTAGATAGCTCTGGACAATTTACACGTTCAATGAGTAAAACCCCAGTGTTAGTTTGTAATTTTTTTGTTGTGTTGTAGTCCTGCAGTCACTTGTCTGTTTGGCTTGGGGTTCATTAAGCAGGTGAGAAACCAGTATTTTTCTTTCCTAGATTTGGAGAAAATAAAGGCTTATATTGACTCCTTTCGGTTTGGTGCACCTCCACACGCAGGTGGTGGAATAGGTAAGTATCTGGTTTTTGTTTAGCCTGAGCTTAACTTAAACTGCTCAGTCCCAAGCAGAGTTCAGTATAAAATTCTGAGTAGTGACCTTGTTAGGTCACTATTTTTGGGGCTGTTTATTCTGGAGAATTTAAGGATACAAGCTCAAATTTAAGGATCATCATAAAATAAATAGACAAAATACTAACAGCACAGTCTGGTGAGTTTAAAAATAATGTGATTACAAGAAAAAGTGCCACCTCACTAGCCAGGCACATCACTTTCAAATTTGACCTCTGAGGAAAATTTAGAAAAGCAAGAAAATAGTGTATTATGTATGGATTTATCAAAGTCATCCTCATACCAGCAGCCACTGGTCACTACGTGTTTGATGAAGGTGCTTTGCAGTGAGGAGAAATAAGTAATTGCTTCTTCATCTGTTTGGGAGCATGCAACATTTCCAGGTAATCCAGAATAATTTAGGCCAGTTAGAACTGACATCAAGGAAGCTGAAGCTGCATCTTTTCTTCAGAGTAGATGATCCTCATGGCAAAGTACCAGCCAAACAGGAGATGCCACGAGAATTATCACTGGGTTCATGCTGTTCCAGGTGGAAACCTTAACGTAGGAGCTGTGTGGGAAAACAAATCTGGGTTCCACCCCATGGCTGGGGTGCTTATAGTCCCAAGGATTAGGAAGTGCCTGCCTAATGGGCTGTGCTCACACTGCTGTGTGAGGCTGGCTCCAGCTGGGAAGGACCTGCAGCTCCTTTGGGGTTTTGAACAAAGGCTGACGGTGCTGGTGGGCTCTTTTCATCTGCTGTAGGGCTGGAGAGGGTAACCATGCTGTACCTGGGGCTGCACAACGTCCGTCAGACCTCCATGTTCCCGAGGGATCCCAAACGCCTGACGCCCTGACAGGAGCTGCTCTGAGAGCTGGGAATGCTCTGCCCTGCAAATAGGATCTGACTGCAGGCATAGCCCCTGCTGCTGATGAACGTGTATTGATTGATTTGAGCATTATGATATGCAATTAAAAACAAAATTCTCCTTTATTAAGTGCCACAGTCATTTTTTTTTATCCTTAGTTGTTTATTTAAAGGGGAATATTTTAACAGATCAAGATTCTTTGTATTGGCAACTTCACGTTTTTAATGAAAATGGGATACTTTGAATTAGTATTTTAGTGCCACATTAAATTGTATCATTTTTCTAAACATTTTAATAAATTATGCAATAACCATTTTGCATTTTTAACTTATGTCAGCAAGATTGAATATTCTGAAGTACCGGCTCCAAGATAAAGTGACTGGATGCTTGCAATTTAAAAATCTGGAGAGACCAGCCAGTTGATAATTTACATGGGTGTCAGGTAGGGAAGCAGGTGAGAACGTTCTTAACAAGAAATCTTTGTAAGAAGTTGTTAAAATAGGTTGAAATAAAGCTCTCAAAGTAAATTAGATACAAATCTGTCTGGTTTTTTGCTTGATCCTCACAAGATAATGAATCAATAAGGCTTTTTTTAGTTTGGTTTTTTTACTGATGCAATAACTGTCTAAAGTTTAAATTTATTTTCTATCTTCTCCCCATTTTTTTGAAAGTTTTATAAAAGCCATAGGCCTGGTCTTTATTTTATGCAACTATTTGAGAATGGTTGCAAGTTTACACATTCTCATGGAATGCACAAGGGATATATAATCTCAGAAAAGAAATGGGTAGTGAGTTTGAGAGTGTTTTCCTTCCTGTGTTTTCCTGCCTGACCCAGCCTCTGATATAACAAACAAAACAAGGATTTCATGCATCTTTTACCAAGGAAAAAAACCCTGAAATTATGTAAGCCAATCTATTTCAGGGTGTTTTTTTATTTATAAATGCTGTGAACAGCCCAACTTTGTACACTTAGAGAAATTGAGTGTTTCTGTAAATCAGAGTACTTCTGAAATTCTTTCTAGACATACTTTTTCTCAGATTATTCACTTACTTGAACTCCTCAGTTTGCAGCAGTGCACAAAGCTACTTCTCATTGTCCTTGTTCTCCTCCTCCCAAGCCAGAGAATGTTCCCTGCATTTGAAGAGGCACCAGTGAATCTGAAACTTCCTTTTGTAGACTGCATCTGAGAGCTGGTTTTCAAATTTAAAGCATTTTGTAAGTGTTGCTGCCAAAGAGCAAAGAATTAAATTCCTGACTTGGGTACTGCAATAGTTGCTCTAATATTCATACATATTTGTAATTCCTGACTTAATTTTTGTTTAACATTTTACATGATCAAGCTTTCAGTAGGAGGTATGGTGTGGCTGGTCGGTGTTATTGTTGCTACCTTGATTTTTAAATGTCAGAGAAGTCACATACTGGTTATGCTATAGAAAGGTCAGCGAGGCTGTGTATAAATTGTGTAGAGTTTCACAAAAGGGCAAATCATCTTTGCAGCTGCCATTGAACAAGACTTAATTTTAATGTCTTACGACAAGACTTCTCCATTAGAAAACAATCATACTAAAGGTCAGTCAGGTAAAGTACTGGAAATGTAGAAGTTAAACTTTGTTTAGAAGTCACACGATTCAAGGAATAACACTTAGCATCTCTGCTTATGAGTCTGTTGTAATTAATTTACTGTGGAATCTTCCCCAAATTATTAACTTGAAAATCTTACACTGTAACCCGTTGTACTTTGCAAAGCTAAGTAGATTATAAACACAGGTCATTGTCACAGACTTACTACTGATGAATCCAAGTTTCAAAACAGTTGTTTATTTAGCTAAGCCAACTGGAATGAATTTAATTTAATTACCTTTGTTCATACAGAACTGCTAATATATTCCACTTGGGATGTGCATTCTTCTAACCAGGAGCAAAATTACAGACTTCAATTTCCTGTCTACAAAAAAAATATCCCGGGTGCTGTTTCTTGCTCTAGATTTGGCAGCAAGTTTTGTGTATACATGCCTGTAACAACTGTGCTTACACCAATTCTTTTAGGAGTTATTCAAACTCATGCTGTACCTTCATTTATTCACAGTAACTGCACAAGGACAAGAATTTGGATGGAGGTTCTGATTCCTTTGTCTGCTCAATCCATTCATGCAGCCTTTCTTAGCTAACAGAAAATAATTATGTTCATAAATCAAAATACAAAGTGCATTTGTCCTGAATGTCATCTTAACAGGATACTTTAGTGGCAGCTGCACAGTGCTAGAACTTTTTTTGAAACTCTGTGAATGATAAAGGTCTAGAAGACCTTTATGGTGTTTTGATAGGAAGCAAGTCTGCTGTAATAGTTCTGGCAAAGTAAACCCTGTACTGTCCTTCATTTCCAGTAACTTGCAGGAAGTTTACCAGTTTACAAGGAGTCCACATTGCTGCTGCCTCTCCACCAGGTAAAATAGGTTTGTTCATTATATACAGATGGTAATTACAGTAGTGCAATTTTTTTAAACTAAGGAACTATAAAGCATATTGTTTAGGGTAGCCAGGGAGTCTGCTCAGAACAAACACAAAGCTTCAGTTTGCTTCTGAAGTTTAACTGCAGTGTTTTCCTGTGAAAACCCATCTGTGTTCACTGAGCTGTCTGAATCTGCCCAGTGGGAAAGAGGACTCAGGCTGTTCTTTTGGCAGCCAAGTGCAGGCCTGGCTCCCCATGGCTGCCCACACCTGCTGGGATAACCCTGCTGGGCAGCACCTCACAGCTGCTTGCTCCCTGCCCAGTGGGCCAGGGTAGGAGGAAGGGAAGAAAAAAAGCAGGAAAACTTTGTGCTTTCACCTGGTGCCTGTTAATTCCAGGCATTTTGGACACCACTCCATGTGAAAGTAAGGGATGGAGGAGAATGCCTTGACAATATCCATTGTGGAACACCATATGGCTGCCTTGGATTCATACTGGGGTTCCAGAACCTTCCCCAAACAGATTTTAATTATTTACTGTTTCTTCTTTGCGTAATTGTAGATTCTTTTTTTTGAGAGAGAAATCATCTAGGATGGATTATTTATTCTAAAACAAACCTCACAACCAACTTGTGTGCATTTTTCCTGGTATTATCTCACAAAAAATGGAATTTACTCACAAGTGTTTTAAAATTACCAAGTTAGTTCTACAGTCTCTTACTTTCTTTACTATTTTGCAGTTAAGTCTCTGTTCACTATATGGTAAGTGCACTGTGATATCAAATACTGCTGTAGGAGCCTGCTGCTGCTGGCACTTCTGGAAGGGTTTCAAAACTGAAAAAGAGCCCTTAGCTGCTCTAATTACAGCAAAATTCCTAGTTTAGGCAGAGATTAATGACTTTGCAGGTGGCAGAGCAATTCTAAGCAATTTTTCATAGATGTTGAAGCGGTTCCTGCTGGCAGGCGCCGTGTGCCAGCAGCTGCCATTCGGGAACGGCTGTCAGCCATGGCACCGCTTGGCAAATGTTGCCTTCAGCCATCCTACAGTGGAGCCAATGAGGAATCAAGTGTCCAGACTGTGGCCTGACCCTCTCCTGGCATAGTTTGCACCCTTTCCACCTGGGCCAGTTCTTCAGAAGCTCCATGGCATGGGTCTCCTCCACAAGCAGCTGCCCAAGTGCCTCCTGCTCACATTGTGGGGATTCCCTGGCTCAGGATTTCTCAGTGGTGCCCTGGCCACACCACAGTAATTTTAACTCCAGCTACCATGGCTGATTTCTTCGTGGGGAAAGCAATGTTGTGTGGAAGCTTCACTGCAGCTGCTGTGCTGAAGCTGCCCACAGCTGACACCTCCTATGGTTCTGGCATCTCCAGCATAAGAAGGACATGAAACTGTTGGAGCAAGTCTACAAGAGGGCCATAAAGTTGATAAAAGGAGTGGAGCTCCTCACCTGAAAAGACAGTATGAGAAAGTTGGGGATGTTGAGCCTGGAGAACAGAAGGTTGTATGGAGAACTCATAGCAACCTTCCAGTATTTTAAGGGGCTACAGGGAAGACTGTCAAGAACTGTAGTGGCAGAAAAAGGGGAATGGAGACACATTGAAAAAGGGGAATTGAAGTGAGATATTAGGAAGAAATTCTTCACTGTGAGCATGGTGAGACAGTGGAACAGGTTGCTCAGAGAGGTTGTGGATTCCCCATCCCTGACAGGGTTCAAGACCAGGTTCGATATAAGGCCCTGATCTCCACGGTCGAGTGGGAGGTGGGTTGGGACTAGACGATCCTTAAGGTCCCTTATAACCTCTTAGCATTCTATGCCTCTGTTTCTCAGTGGGAAACGTTGTGCTGCTCTGGCACAGCTCTAAGCGGTCCGCAGCACTGAGCCTTTCGCTGACAGGCCCGCGGCCGACCCCGTTGGCTGTCCCTGACGGCGCAGCTCGGGGCGGGGCGCTGCTGCCCGGCTCTGCCCCGGCCGCCGCCTCAGAGCCCGCCCTCCGCCCCGGCCGCCCCTCGCCTTTGGCGCGAAAACGGCCGCGGGGGGC
>VYZP01063059.1:12696-35683 GCA_013400635.1 Hypocryptadius cinnamomeus
CGGGGGGCGGGGCTCTGCGGCACAGCGGCCGCCGATTGGCCGGCGCGGCGGGCGCGCGGCCCACGTGGTACGCGGCGTGGCGCGAACCTCTGTGGGGCCGGGTCGGGGCAGCGGCAGCGGTCGGGATGGATCTGGCAGTGGCGGCGGTGGGGGGCGCGGGCGCGGCGTCGCAGCACCAGCAGATCCGCGATGAAGTGGCCGAGAAGTGCCAGAAGTTGTTCTTGGACTTTCTAGAGGAGTGAGTGCCGGGAGCCGGGGCTGGCGGCGGGCGGACAGGGGCGGCAGCGGGTGGCGGGCCGGTAGCGCCTCACGGAGGGGCCGCCATTTGGCGAGGTCCTGTCAGGGCCCGGGGGCCTCTAGCNCACCACAGTAATTTTAACTCCAGCTACCATGGCTGATTTCTTCGTGGGGAAAGCAATGTTGTGTGGAAGCTTCACTGCAGCTGCTGTGCTGAAGCTGCCCACAGCTGACACCTCCTATGGTTCTGGCATCTCCAGCATAAGAAGGACATGAAACTGTTGGAGCAAGTCTACAAGAGGGCCATAAAGTTGATAAAAGGAGTGGAGCTCCTCACCTGAAAAGACAGTATGAGAAAGTTGGGGATGTTGAGCCTGGAGAAGAGAAGGTTGTATGGAGAACTCATAGCAACCTTCCAGTATTTTAAGGGGCTACAGGGAAGACTGTCAAGAACTGTAGTGGCAGAAAAAGGGGAATGGAGACACATTGAAAAAGGGGAATTGAAGTGAGATATTAGGAAGAAATTCTTCACTGTGAGCATGGTGAGACAGTGGAACAGGTTGCTCAGAGAGGTTGTGGATTCCCCATCCCTGACAGGGTTCAAGACCAGGTTCGATATAAGGCCCTGATCTCCACGGTCGAGTGGGAGGTGGGTTGGGACTAGACGATCCTTAAGGTCCCTTATAACCTCTTAGCATTCTGTGCCTCTGTTTCTCAGTGGGAAACGTTGTGCTGCTCTGGCACAGCTCTAAGCGGTCCGCAGCACTGAGCCTTTCGCTGACAGGCCCGCGGCCGACCCCGTTGGCTGTCCCTGACGGCGCAGCTCGGGGCGGGGCGCTGCTGCCCGGCTCTGCCCCGGCCGCCGCCTCAGAGCCCGCCCTCCGCCCCGGCCGCCCCTCGCCTTTGGCGCGAAAANTAGCGCCTCACGGAGGGGCCGCCATTTGGCGAGATCCTGTCAGGGCCTGGTGCCCTCTAGCCTTGGCATTCAGCTGGAAAAGCTCGGCTGTGGTCTCAGGCTCTGCCGGGAGGAGCCTGTAGGAAAGCAGCACAGTGCTCTCTTGAAGAGTTTCCGCGGAAACGTTGTCCAGAGAACTTGGGATGTCCTGGAAGCGTCCAAGGCCAGGTTGGATGTGGTTTTGGGCAGCTTTGTGTAGAGGAAGGTGTCCTTTCCATGGCAGGGGTTGAAACGAGATGATCTTAAAATCCCTTCTAAACCAAACCATTCTATGATTATATGATTTTTAGGTGCATTTGGTTCGTTTTAACAAAGTTTTGTCACAGCTGTGTTGCAAACCCTTTGCAGGGCTTGGGTGTTAGATATTAATACATCTGGCTGCCTGCGTTTTGCCTCCTGAGGGGGGCCCATACCCATCAGATAAGGAAACCATTAACATCACCCGGAGGAAACAAAACGGTTTTTGCTGATGCAGAGTCATTGTTAAACCTTAAAATAAAATTTTGTCTGGCACTGGGACAACTCTACTGCGGTATAAAACGTAAATCCCATGTGTCTGTGCTAGAGTGTGAATAGAGCAGATATAGCAAGGGGGTGGAAGAAGAAATATTGTTGGAAAAGGGCTTTGCAAGGGACTGTGGGGTGCCTGAATGAGCGATCCTTTTCTCTGTCTTTTCTCCTGAACTCGGAAGTATTCAGTTGCTGCCTGGTGTGTGACTGTGAAACGTTTTCCTGAATCACTTTCAGGTTCCAGAATAGCGATGGGGAGGTCAAATACCTGCGAGATGCTGAAGAACTGATCCGGCCAGAGCGGAACACGTTGATCGTCAGCTTTGCGGATTTGGAGCAGTTCAACCAGCAGCTCTCTACCACTATTCAGGAGGAATTTTACAGGTAAAATGTAGGGTGGGTTTTTTTCAGGTAAAGCTGAGCTCTGCTGGAGTCTCAGGCCCATAATGTCCTGCTTTTATCTAAAATAATAATAGGCTTATCTTCTTTCTGCATCTTAAAAACACTTATAGTTAAGATTTTATTTTTTTATTGGCTTAAAATATTTCTCAGTGGATTCCTCTCTGGAAACCATGAGTTAACCAGATAATTGCATTTATTGTGGTAAAGAAGTAGGTGGTCAGTATGAGAATACAGAATAAACTCTAAAATTTCATTTCACTTCATTATTGCTCTGGTGATATTTTATTGAGTTGGTCAATTATTTTGAAGATATATTTCTTAACATAAGGATAAAAGTGTCATAAAATGAGACTTTGAAAAGTCTATTTTCAAACAATAGTACAAATAACATTATTATGTAGTGATCTCACAGTTAGCATATTTACAGTGTTTTGGATTATACAACATAGGATTAAAAGCCAGAACCTGGAAATCTGTTACAAGCCTTTGATGTAATCTAAAGCAGAGAAGGCATTTTGATAGCTTCTCTAAAATTTGAACTTTTTTTCCCCGTATTTCAGGGTCTATCCATACCTGTGTCGAGCAACAAAGACTTTTGCCAGAGACCACGGAAATGTTCCTGCAAACAAAGATTTTTATGTTGCATTCCAGGACCTGCCTACCAGACACAAGTAAGATGATTATTAATTCCAGAAACTTGTGCTGTTTTACTTCCAGGGAAAAACATGTCAAAGCATGCTGAAAATGTTTTGGTTATGTAGTATGAAATGTGCAGTTGGCCAGTACAGTTGTGACAAAGTTTCCTGATCTTGGGCAGGAGATTTTTTGACAGTTTTTCATTTGTAAATCACACTCAGATACTTAAATTCATCATATTTCATAAACAAATGTAACCTCTCTACTTAAAAAAAAAAATAGTGTGTGTTGCTTTTGAAGTACCAGTGATGTAACTTTTGCATTAGTTTGACCTTTAGTATTAATCTAAAAGTTCATGTAGAATTATCAAATAAGAATATATTATACTAAGTTTGTTTCTTTTGTTTGTTACAGTAGTTGTTTAGTCAGAGTGACACTACATTGTATCTTAGTACCCTGGGCCTAAAATTGTCAGCTCAATAATTTAATCCTTGTGAATTTCTGTTTTAAACAGAATTCGAGAACTGACTTCAGCAAAAATTGGCTCCTTGCTGCGCATCAGTGGGCAGGTGGTTCGTACCCACCCCGTCCATCCAGAGCTGGTCAGTGGGACCTTCCTGTGCCTCGACTGCCAGACAGTGATCAAAGATGTGGAGCAGCAGTTCAAATACACCCAGCCAAACATCTGCAGAAACCCAGTCTGTGCCAACAGAAGGAGATTCCTGCTGGACACAAACAAATCAAGATTTGTTGATTTCCAAAAGGTACAAGGGTGATGTTGGGGGGTGATGACAACCAGTAATGTTCCTGTGGTAGTTGGAAGGTGTTGTTTGTGCTTCTGCACATTGATGATGGGTAATTTTTGTTCTGTCAGCGTCAAGAAAAGACCTCAAGAAAAGGCATTGCAATTTATGCAAAAGATTTCTTCCTGTCTCTGGAAGACATATGTTTAAAAATGGGAAATTATTCATTTTGTTGTGTGGCATGTAGTGTCTAAGTAAGCCACTGAAACCCCACATGTCTGAGCCAGAGTTAGTCTCATGTTGCCAGTACATCAGGTGTAGCTGCTTTATGCAAGTATGAAAAGAAGTGCTTATGGGTATCTGCAGTGTCTTGCTCTTCCAGGTTGATTCACTCTCACAAATCCTCAACACTTCACATCCCACAATTGTATTTTATGTCAGCCACATTAACTGAAATTTTCAGGTTACCTTTCAGAATTGTCACTGTGGCCCTTGTACATCCTCTAAGCTGCTGCACTTCTTAGATGCTGATTAGTGAGGGGATTTTTGGTTGTGTGTCGTATCGTGAGAGGGATTGACATAGATAGCAGCAGTCAGACGCTGTTGAACTCATCTGTCAGCAGTGTGGCTTTGGAAGCAGTTTCAGATCTGGTGACGTGCTCAGCGTTGAAGCCTCTCTCCGTGCCAGGTGCGCATCCAGGAGACGCAGGGCGAGCTGCCGCGCGGCAGCATTCCGCGCAGCCTGGAGGTGATCCTGCGCGCAGAGGCCGTGGAATCTGCCCAGGCGGGTGACAAATGTGACTTCACCGGCTCACTGATTGTCGTGCCTGACGTGTCCCAGCTCTCCACACCAGGTTTGTTGCTACTCATGATCTCCGTGAGGTGTCCTTCCCGTGCTGGGAGCTGCTGTCCTGACTCCCGTTTCCCTGGCAGGGTTACGTGCGGAAACCGGCTCGCGGGTGACGGGGACAGAGGGCTACGAGACCGAAGGCATCCGGGGGCTGCGCGCCCTCGGGGTCCGGGAGCTCTCCTATAAGCTCGTCTTTCTGGCTTGTTACGTGGCACCAACAAATCCACGGGTGAGTCTGCAGAGAAAGGAGATTTAAAGGTGCTGGTGATTTCTGTTCTGTATGGTTTTCCCTCAAATTAGGGAGCAGGAATGGGTAAAGCTTTAAGTGTGCACGTGTACCACCTTTCTGTGTTGGTTTGACTGTCTTTATATTCTCATTGAATTTACGTAGCAAAGTTATTTTCTTGTCTTTGTTGCTTGTAGCATTTTTCACAGATGTGATTATTTGCCAGTGTTACAGTTTGTTCTAAGCAGCTAACTGGCACATGTATTTCCATTCAGCTTTCATCCATTTCTGCAGCATTTTCTTTTCTTCCAGGAAATCCTATTGCTGCATTTTGTCACAGGAAAAACAGGGATCCTTTTTGTTCCCTTTGGTTTATCAAGTGACATATTGGAATGTTACTGCAATATGAGTAATACTAACTACATCTGGGTTTTGGCATGGTGTAGTACTGTAATCTATCATTCATCACCATCACTTAGGATAAAAAGAGTATGTTCTGGGAATGGAAGTTTCTGGCCCCCATTTCAGAGCATCAAAAGACCTTGAAAGTTCCAGTTAACGTAAGAATGCTTACAAAGACAATTTTAGTCAAAGGAAGTCATATTGGTTTACTCTTTTTTTAATCTCTGTACAAGCAACTCACTTGGGATTTTCTCACTAACTAAAGTTACACTATTGATTTTGCCTGCCAGGAAATCGGGTATTGGTTTTTAAAGATATAGGGTGATGAGGTTACTTAGCCTAAGGGTAGCTTTTCAGAATGTGCTCCTCCCATTTAGATTTCAGAGCAAGTTTTTGTGACCTGTCTGCAGTGCTCACATTCATTAGTGACTCTGTTACTACTTTTATTGCTGTTTTATTTCCTTGTTTTAGTTTGGTGGAAAAGAGCTTCGAGATGAAGAACAGACTGCAGAAAGCATTAAAAACCAAATGTCTGTGAAAGAGTGGGAAAAGGTTTTTGAAATGAGCCAAGATAAGAACCTTTACCATAATCTGTGCACCAGCCTCTTCCCCACTATCCATGGTAAGAATCCATTTGTGGCCTTACAGAGGAAAAATTTCACTTGTGTAAATATTAATTAATTAATTAATTCATTTTGCTGTCTCTGTAGTTTTTGGGAAAGGTTGAAAGCCCTGTGCCGCTACCACAAACTTTCCCCCTCAGCACTGGTTGTGCTAGAAGAGGAAAATCTATTTTTTGAGTATTTGTAGTGTTTAAGGCCTGCATCCCAATCTAAAGGGTTGGGTTTTCTGTGTTCTGCTACTGAACCCTACAGGTTTTAGTGGATGCTTAGCAAATAGGTGAATTCCGAGCAGAAGCGTTCAAATGCTCTAAAATTCTAGAGGGATGAAGGTTTTTTTAAATAGGAAAATTGTGGTGTTTTTTTGGATGTTTAGTTGAATGTCTTTTCTGGGGCAGGTAATGATGAAGTAAAACGCGGGGTCCTGCTGATGCTCTTTGGAGGAGTTCCCAAGACCACTTCAGAAGGCACTTCATTGCGTGGGGACATCAATGTTTGTGTTGTTGGTGATCCAAGTACAGCCAAGAGTCAGTTTCTAAAGTAAGATTAAGACCCAGCCTTTAAATATTGTCCAATGTGCACTGTGCCTTTTTATGTGTTAACTGTAGGAAAGGGAAGTAAAATATTTGAAAATATTTCCCAGACATTTTGTGGATGTGAGTGAAGTATTTGAACAGGGCTAAAGCAAACTCAACATACAAATTTCCAAATATTTTCAAAGGATGTTGAATATTAAAAATACAAATTAATTGCACATTTAAAAATACCAGAGGTAGATGAAATACTGTAGGTTTTATTCCTCTTTTCCACAGGCATGTGGATGAGTTCAGTCCCCGTGCTGTGTACACCAGTGGCAAAGCCTCCAGTGCCGCGGGTCTGACGGCAGCTGTGGTGAAAGATGAGGAGTCCCACGAATTTGTCATTGAGGCTGGAGCACTGATGCTGGCAGATAACGTGAGTCTAGGAAGGGGAGAGGTTCATGCATCCCTAGAATGAGTTTGATTAACGACAGAGAGCCCTGAATTGTCTTAGTGATGCTTTTTTTGTAAGTGATTGAATCTGGGTCACTTATTTTCATTCTTCTGCTGCAGGGTGTTTGTTGCATTGATGAATTTGACAAGATGGAGGTGCGGGATCAAGTAGCCATTCATGAGGCAATGGAACAGCAGACAATATCCATTACTAAAGCTGGAGTGAAGGTAGCTTGCACTACTCCCCTGTAGCATCTAGTCTGTAGCATCACCTGAGTGTTTGTTACATGTACTGATGTGGCTTCACCTGTCAGATCTTCGTGTCACCTCTGCAGCTGCCTCACTGTGGCAGGACAGAGATCACTTGTTGCAAAGTTTTTGTGGCACATACCCAAAGAAGGTCAGAAATGCTACTGAGAGTTAAATAGTAGTGAACAAGAAACAGAAAATGGGAAAAGCCTAACCTTGAAGTAACCCCAAAAAGTTACAGAATGGTGTGTGTTTGTAGAACAACAGGATCTTGTGAAAAGCAGTTTTAAGGGCTTGTTTCAGTATTATTGGCAAGAGTGTGGCAATGTTTCAATATTGATCATCAAACTGTGTCTCGGGGCAGAGACCTGGTTAGAAAGGGCTTGTTGGTGGAGTTTGGGTGCTTTTGAGGGGTGATTGTTGTAATACCTGCACTGAACTCCACCTAAAAGGTGTTATGCTGACCCATTTGGGTTGCAGTGAGTTGGTTTAGGAAGTGGTCACAGATACAGATGTTTTTAATTTATTTTTTTCCACTGTCAGGCTACTCTGAATGCCAGGACCTCCATTTTGGCTGCAGCAAACCCAGTTGGTGGCCGCTATGACAGATCCAAGTCACTGAAACAAAATATCAACCTGTCAGCTCCCATCATGTCCCGCTTTGATCTCTTCTTCATCCTTGTGGATGAGTGTAATGAGGTAATTTTAAGGAATTATGGAGTAGTTTGTGTCAGAAGAGATCCCTGGAGGTCTCTAATCTAATCTTGCACACAAACAGATCATTGAGAACAGTTTGCCAAGACTTGACCTGGTGAGTTTTGAGTATCTTGAAGGATGGAGATTCTGCAGTCTCTCCAGGCCCCTGCAACGTGTGACAACTCTCGTGTGTTTAGAAAATAATAACTTCTATATCTAATCAGAATTTGTCATGATTCAGTTCTTGTGGGTTGCCTCTAATCCAAGGACTATTGGGCTTCATCACATCTATGCTGGCCGGTAAAGCAGTTGCCTTCTTTCAAGCTGAACAGACCTTGCTCTTGTAGCCTCTCACACATCATGTTCTCCTGCCCTCTGACCTTCTTGTTGGCCCTCTGCAATTTTGAGTGAAGCAAATCTCATGAGATGGTCTTGCTCCTGCTTTTCTGCTCTGTCTGTGCAGCTAAAAGCTGGCAGTACAAATTTGAACATACTCTGCTGAATACAAGGATACTGCCTTTTCATCCTGTAATGGTTTGACCTGCAAACTTAACACCATTAGTCATTTTTACAAATGGCTGGTCACTAAGGCTGAGACTGCTGCCACCTGTCTGTGTAGCATTTGCCTTGGGAATGCATGAGATCCAGAGATTAATGTTGGTTTCAGCCACTGTTCTGCTCAGAGTGATTATCTAATTGAGAAGGGACTGGTGGGAGAGACAGAGCAGGCTGAAAAGGAAGGAAGTTCCCACGCTGCAAAGTGCTGCTTTATGCCCGTTCTCTGGCTGACTTGTAACCCAGGAGAGTTCCAAGGTTATAAATCCTAAAACTGCCTTTTATCCCTCCTCTGCTGTGTTCCCTTGTATTAAAAACCCCCAGGGCATTCTGCTGGACCTCGTGGCAGAGAGTTTGGCTACTGGAAAGGGTAGCTGTGCCATGAGGATTGCAAGTGATCAGGGGGAATGGGAAGGGAGAATAGAAGTGTTGTTTTGCTCTTTGGCTGATGCTGTGCAAGTGGTGCTGACACAGCCCCCATATCCCAGGTGATAGATTACGCCATTGCCCGGCGCATCGTGGATCTGCATTCCAGAGTGGAGGAGTCTGTTGACCGTGTCTATTCCTTGGATGATATACGAAGGTATCTGCTGTTTGCAAGACAGTTTAAACCAAAGGTAATTTTACTTTTTAAGTGGACTGTGGAACAGTTGTTCTGTCTGAGGAGGTCCAAAGGAACAGTCACTCTTCAGTAGGCTTTTCTCCAGGAAACACCAAGACACTTGGGGTAGTGTTTTCTCAAGGAAAGAGCCATAAACTCAGGTTATTACCTAGAAACAGAGTGTATTTTGGAGTCTGGTGCTCTTAAACTACAGAAACACAGCCCAGCTGAGACTGTTACAGTCCATGACAGTTCTTAACCTTTGTCTGGAACAATTGAGGGATGACTTCATGGCCTTCTCATACCTCACAGGCGTGGGTTGTTCAACATGGCTGCCACAGAGTTTTTTGTATTTTATTGATTTACTGCTCAATCAGTTTGTGTGTCTTTATTTTAAAAGGGTATTGTGCCTCTATTTCTTTGCTTTTTGGTAAAATACAGAACATGGGAAACTGGTCTAACTGCAGATTTTTTTGGGGTCTATCCAAGTAGCAGCTTGGAAGGGCTGTGTGTTGGATTTTTCATTAGTCTATAAACAGAACAATCTAGTAGGGACAGACATGAATTATGTCTGGAAACAAGTCAGTGGAAGAGAAAAATAGAAATTATAAAACAATCTACTGTAAAATAACTAATGCAGCTATGTACTTACTGTAATGCCATTGTCATTGATAAGTGTAATCATTATTACAACATAATTTCAACATAATGTGATTGCCATTATACTTCCATAGAGTATGTGTACAGCATAGAATATTTCAGATAAAAGCAGCAGCCAGTACAGCAAAGGCTGTACACTGCCAATTTAGTGCAAGAAGAAAAGCTTTAACACTCTCACCACTGGAACTCCTGTCCCTCTGTTTGATGCCACACAGATATCCAAGGAGTCGGAGGACTTCATAGTGGAGCAGTACAAGCGGCTGCGGCAGCGCGATGGCTCCGGAGTGACCAAGTCATCCTGGAGGATCACGGTGCGGCAGCTGGAGAGCATGATCCGCCTGTCTGAGGCCATGGCCCGCATGCACTGCTGTGATGAGGTATCAGGGGCCTGATGGAGGTTTGGGTAAATGTTCGTGGCAATGTGTGGGAGTTGTGCATTTGCTGTTTGACTGGGTGCTGGACATAGTCCTGTGGGTGAAGAGAGCTTGAGTTGTGGTCATACTCAGTCTGAGTCTGTATCCCAAAAACCCTGTTTTTAAGGCATGACTTGTAAAACTGATGTCAGCTGGTCCAAACTCAGAGCTTGCATGATTTTGTATCACAGCTGTGTCAGCACTCGGCCTCCTACCTGTCAAATCATGACAGTCACCAACTACTGTCAGCCAGGGCTGTTGGCAATTTCTTTCCTGATCTTTCACAGTTTGTAATCTCTTGGCTGTCTTCTATTTGCAGTCTGAAAAGCCAAAGTTCACCGAAGTATCTGGACCTCTCAAGAGTACCTATATGAGTGATCTGAGCTCCTGCTCACATCAGCCACTGCTGAAAAGCACGTTGTGTTCTGGCTGTTAACTGTAGTGTGATTACTGCCCCTCTAGTCCTTGCTTTCAAACCCAGCAGGCCTTTTCAAATGTTGATTAGAGGCTATGTGACACATGCAGGGATGGAACCTTGCTCACTGCTTGTGTAAGGACACCCTTTGGGTTCTTTTAAATTAAATTCAGCTTATAAAGAAACATATAGCTTTTAGGTTATGGCTCAGCTACAGATGATTTTTCCAGTTTTTGCTTTTCAGTTCTGGAGGAGAGTATCATTAATTACATCTCTCTTTCATATTGTCTCTGTTCAGACCCATTTCTTTCATGTTTCTTGCTCCACCTATCTTTTTCCCAAATGTTCTTGGCTTAGTAAAAATTTTATCGACTCCACATGATTGTTAACTCCTGAAAGATTAATCAGGCTGCTTTTCCCGCCATAACCTTGCATGACCTTGGAGTACTTGTAGTGGGATATAATTTAACTTGCAGAGTATTTACTGCTTAGGATTAATCAGCTGAGATGTGTAGAAGATCCCTTTGTCAGAGTCAGAGATGAGTTTCTGGAGCTGTTTGAAAACTAAAAGCGCTCCTGTGCCTATTTAATATATGTTTTTTCAAATCTTCCTCAGGTTCACCCAAAACATGTGAAGGAAGCTTTCAGGCTTTTAAATAAGTCCATCATTAGAGTTGAGACTCCTGATGTCAATTTAGACCAAGATGATGAACAACAAATGGAGGATCAAGAGGACCAGGACGGAGTCAATGGTAAATTACTTAGAGAAATTTTTCAAAGGGAAAATCCTTCCAGTCTTTTCAGCTTACCTTGAATGAGCATGTGCTTCTCTTCAGTTTCTCACCTGTTTCTCATCTAATGGGCTCTAGAAATCTGGGCTTCTGCTCTTAACTCTCTTGCTTCTTCAGCCTCCTTCAGCACCCCACCTGGTTGGTCAGCACAAGGCTTTTCAGTGGCTCAGAGTATTAAATAACTAAAAGATGTTGCAGCTTTAAACGTGGGCATGTATCCAAACAGGTGAGGCAGAAGCTCCGGCTGGGGTCAATGGTCTTGTGAATGGGATCAATGGCCATTCTGAGGATGTGAGCAAGGATGCTGCACCCAAAGCTTCTCTCAGGCTGGGCTTCTCTGAGTACCGACGGATTTCCAATCTCCTGGTGCTGCACCTCAGGAAAGCAGAGGAAGGTAAGAATTTCTTTATTGCAAAGAAGGCAGACCCTGAGTTCAGGGAGTTAGTGTGTATCTTGCTGTTGTACATGGGATTTTCGCTCCTGTTGAGGCAACAAACTTGTCAGGTCAGGTGTAGACCTATGCTCATATGACAGTACTACATCGGATGATGGAAATAGGACTTCCTGGAGTTTCCAGCTCTGCTACCTTAGTCATTTGTCAAAACCCATTAAGCTGAGCAGCATGTCAGCAGAGTAGAGCCAGAAGAGGATTTGTAGCACACAATGGTGTAACCAAGCTAGAAGAATCTGCAGCAGTGGAAACTGGAGCAGGAGCTTTAATGCATGCCAGCAACCACAGCCTGTCTTAAGCAAATGGCTGGATTAGTTCTTCAGAAGCTGAAATACATCAGTTGTAATGAGGCTACTCCTGCAGTGAAATGCAGCAGTTGTCTCATAGCAGATACTAAAGCTACAAAGCTTTTGGAAGGGTGTGGAGATGACAATGTCTGTTCAAATGCTGAGTACATGTAGAAAGGTGACTCCTCTGGCTTTGTGTGACAGTGGTTTTTCTTTAGCCCTTACTTAGAGAAAAGTTGTGTTAGTCCTTGAGACTGGTTTTCCTTGAAGCTGAAGGCTGATGGGATTTGGAAGCCACTTGAAAGCATAGAACTGAAAGCTTCCATTCTCAATCTTATTGTCTCTAATTAAACCATGACACAGCACCCTCCTGTGCAAAATATGGTGCTTTAAGAAAAAAACCCTTAAGTCTGACCTTTCCTAAACATCTTTAAAAGCATGTTTCTTTCTTCATTGTGAATGTTAATGTGTAAATCCTTTTCTCCTATGGTTTGAGTGGTAGTTTACTGCTGCTGTGTTTATGCAAATTATTTTCTCTGCAGAAGAGGATGATGCAGCACTAAAGAGGAGCGAACTTATTAATTGGTATCTAAAAGAAATTGAATCTGAAATCGAATCTGAAGAAGAACTAATAAATAAAAAGAAGATCATAGAGAGAGTCATTCACCGACTTACACATTATGTATGTATGGAGATGTGTGGATAGTGAAAAAGGGTTTTTTGACTTGTATAGGGTTGTAACTTATATATTAAAATGTTTCATTTTTCATAGAATACATTCCTGTTTGGAGAAATCTGTTTTGTTCTTCCATTGATTGATACAGTATAAATGCCTTCTTTATTTAACACCTATTACAGCAAAAAACACTGAAATAAATTAGAGATGTGTATAAGTAAAAGTTTAAGTGCTATACTCAGTCACTATAGAAGTGTGATATTTTTCTGTATTTCTATAGTATTGTTAGACATTAGGATACAAAAATACAATTAACTCTTTTATTCAATGGATAACCTTAAGTCAGAGGGGTATGAGGGCATTTTGGATGAAAAAGTATGACAAAATAAACTACTTTTCACTTTTAAAGACACAAAACCATTACATTGGGAAACACTAGGCTGGTAAGTTCCCAGAAAGGATACAACATAGAAGTGATTTCCCCTGAATGCTGTTTTTTAAGAATCTCTTAGCGGTAGTTCACAATTAAAAGGGTTAAGTAATTAATAAGAGGTCCTACCAATATAAAAATGCCTTTCAAGGAGTACAAACAAAGCTCTCTGTCCTTGTTTTAACACAACTCTTTGTATGTTGCAGGACCACATTCTGATCGAACTGTCCCAGTCAGGACTGAGAGGATCCAGAGAAGAGGAGACTTTTGATGATGATCCATACCTGGTTGTCAACCCGAACTATCTGCTGGAGGACTGAGGGCTGAGAATGGCATTGTAGAGCTGACTGGTTACAAGTTGGAAAATGCATTCTTTTCTTGCAGGGGGTTGCTGTGTGGCTAATTCCTTAAATTCCTATGACTGTGCCAGAGTGTGGTCACTAATATGTGATTTCTCATTTACACTGAGCATACCTGGAAAGCTTTTAAATTCATGACACACATGTATTAGTTTCACTGTTAGCTCTGAACTTCAGTGCCATCATCTGGATGCAGAGGAGAATCATCCAATAGCTTTCTTCATCATCAGGCTATGTAGATGTTTCTGTTTTAAATAAGATTAATTTTACATTGTTCTTTAGTAGACATTTTGTGCTATAGGTTTTTACTGTTTTTCTTGTTAGCATAAATAAAAGCTCATTAAATATTTGGGGGTGGGTTTGTTGTTACTCACATGTGAGATTGCTGTTTTCTATGCCTGTCATTTGAGGCTGAAAAAACTGGTGATCTAAATGTTTAATGTCTTAAGGAAGACCAGATTTTCTGGATGATAGATGCTCTTTTTTAAGAAGTTTTTTTAACTTCCTGTAATAGACAGTGGGAAACTGATTGCTTCTCTTTCTTTTTAGATGGACTAAAGATGTGCAGGTTCCTGTTGCATATATCAAGTAGAAAATAACAAATAGCCAAGCCCAAAGCAAGGCTTTAAGTCAGCAGGGCAGAAACCCCTACCTTGATGAATGTCTCGACTTGTAAGTGAATTAAAAACTTCCACCATTTGTGAGGGATTTTTAAGACTCTATTTGTAAACCTGTTTGAAGATCTTTCTATAAGAAAACTTTGCTTGAATTTCTGCTCTCAATTTTTTTTACTGTAAACTACAGGGTTATTAAATTATCTATAAAGAATTTAAAATACCTGAATATTTGTCTTGTTTCTTGGATACCAGCACTTCAGAAACATTTGTAATGCATGAAGGAGATCAAAGTTACATATTTTATTTAGAAATAGTGTGAAATAACTGTTTCTGAAGGAGGCTCAGAGATGGAGCTGGTTTGTAAGACAGTATTCTTTTCCTGTTAGTCTCTCCCAGCTTTGGAGAGTTACACCTTGGTCTAACTAAGCATGTCATTAAAAATAACAGTTCTATTTAAGGAGTGGAGGGAATCATAAATATTTGTCATCAGCACTACCCCATCACTGGGCACTGACTTCAACTGCAGTAACTTCTCCACTCATTTCCTTCATAAACCACATTTTGGCAAATTCTTAATTTCATTAAAAATAGCCACCCACCTGCAACAATACTTTCATGTTATTCTATATTGTTCCTTTACTTTCAAAGTAACAATAGAAGATGTTTGGCCTTCATTATGTTTCCCCCTCCCCTCCTCTCAATCTTAGTTTGAAAATAAATACTCTTCATATAGGAGAAAGTATTTTTTTCTGCTTCTTTCCCTAGTTCTGTAGGCTGAGAGGGGTTTTGTCTGAGTTAATGCAGCTCTACTGGAAGGTAAGCACCAGGTGGTGCTGTAAAGTTAATTTTTAAAGGTGCTACTCAGACTTCAGCGTGGAGGGAACTTGTTCAGAACACTCAGCACAATGTTATAGTGAGCTCTTCAGGGCTTCCTGGAAAAAAAAAAATAATCTGGGAGTCAAATAGAGTCAAAGTACACAAATTACGATCCCTGTATAAGGTTTGAGTAACAGCAAATGTTGAGGAATGTCTTCAGCTGTAACTTAAAAATAATATTGCTTGACAGCAATGCCTTGCCCAGATGATTGCAGTAAGCTTTGAACAAAATTTCGGTTGTTATAGGAAATGAACTCTGAGATAGAACCAACATTTCATAGGTATGTAGAATTTTGTGTTTAGTGGGTTTAAAAATGTTCTCAGCCCTTCAGTTCTGCTGTACTGGAATGCAGAAGAGCTGAGTTAGCTGTGCCCTTCAGCAGTTCAGGTGGGTGATGTACATGTGTCCACCCTGCTGGAAGAGCAGTGTTTTCAGGGCTGAAGGAGGGAGAACTTTGGAAAGAAAAAAATTGAGACTCAAATTCCTGGATGTTACTCTTGCTGCTGCTTGAATTCACATCAGAGTCACTTTTCCAGCTGAGTGAGGTGCCACATCTCAGATTTCCTTTATCCACCCAGGATTAGAGCTCAAACGTGCCTCCTGCTGCTCTGCACGCCCTGAGCCATGGTGGACCCAGCCCCAGCCATGCAGATAACTCTGCTTTTGTTGGTTTTTGCATCCTGAGCTGTGCTGGGGTTCTTCTAAAGCTGAAAAAGGCCAAAAAGAGAGGGAAGATTTGTCTGCTTATTTCATCTTCCTCTAAATGGGAGGCAGTATTAGCAAATGTCAACTGATATTTAAACATAAAGGGAAACATAAGCATCTCAGAAAATGTTTTCACATGACCTTTCTCCAGCTGATTGAAAGTGGTTTTTGTGTTCATTTATGTCTTTTTATCTACTGTGAAAGTCCTGGTCTGTTATTCCAGTGTCAGCTAATTCAGAGAACATTTATCTATGGAACAGATAATTTCAGTTAAATATTACTTCCACTGGTGTATAAGTATTGTGGAGTAGTTGTTTCTGAAGCAAGGTTCAGAAATGGACCTGAGTTGTAAGGCAGTCATCTTCCTTCTGTTGGTTTCTCTCAGCCTTGGCATAGATGGGGAATTTGCTAGGAACTTTATCACCATTGCTGGGCCTCTACCCAGCGAGCTGGCAGAGAGATTGGGCCTGCAGGACCAGATCCTGCCCGAGGACCGGCAGGGCCGTGCCGCGGCTGAAGCCCAGGGTTACCTGTGCCAGCCAGATCTCGTGGCTTCCGAGCTGCCCCGCTACTTCTCTGGGCTCCGTGAGCTGGGGGTGACGCACTACAGCCTCCTCCTGCCGTGGGCCCGTGTCCTTCCCGAGGGCAACGCCTCGGAGGCGGATGGAGCCCAGGTGTGGTGCTACCGGCAGCTGCTGGAGGCCCTGGCTGCCGCGGGGCTCAGAGCCGTGCTGCTGCTGCACCGGGGCCGCGTCCCCGGCGCCGTGGCCGCGCAGGCCGGCGGGACGAGAGCCGGGGCTTTTTCTGAGCTTTTCGTGGAGTATGCAGATTTCAGCTTCCGTGCCTTTGGAGACCTGGTGGATGTGTGGCTCTCCTTCAGTGACCTGCCAGAGGTCCTTCAAAGCCTGCCCTACACTGAGCCCCAGGAACGAGTCCAGGCCGTGGCTGCTGCTCATGAAGGATTGTACGCCATGCTCCGTGAGAAAATCTCACCAGCAGGTAAGGAGAGCAGGGTTTTTCAGTATGACTCACAAGTATTTTGTGATAGCATTAAATGGCAACTGCTACGTGCAGTCTCTATGTAGATATTTTTGTGTGTCTCTTCCTGACCCACAGAGGAAAGACTAAAACCTTTCTGAAGGTTTGAAACTGAAACTTGAAAAAACTTGAAACTGTGAAAAAATAAGGCACAGGAAGTCTCCTATGCAATAATAACTGTGAGGAAGTCTGCAATGCCCTTTGTTTGACTTTCCTTATTGCAGACACTGGGGTTTACAGTAATTAAATCCCAAATCTACCTGTGTTACACAGAATTTCACATCTTCCATGATGGGTAGCTGGGATTTTCCAAGCAGATATCTCCTTGCGTCTGCCTTCTGTGGTCTTGGAACTTTTCTGCCCCAGACAGACAACCAGTAGAGCTGGCTGAGTCACTATTTCTTTTCCCAAATTTTTAATTAGTTAATTAATTTTTAATTCTTGCATTTGTCAGGAATACTTTTCTGTATAGTTCACACTATCTGGTGATAGCCCTTAGAAGTTGCCCAGATTCCCTCCTGCATCTCCTGTCCCTCCAAGTTCCTGCCACTCCAACATCTCAAAAACATTCAGTATAGAATGGATTAAAAAAAAGATGAATTGTAGAACCATCACAAAGGCGTGAAAATTAATAAAGCTGTTACTTATGCAGGGAGTGGAAGGGCATTTTATTTACAAAGGCTCCTTGAATGATGCATTTGAATTTCTACCTTCTTCAGTTCTCCACTGAAGTCACAAAGGGTATCCTGAAATCAACTACCTGGAGCAGTGCCTGGTGTTCCACAGCTTCAACCATTAAAACTGGTTTTAAAATAACTGTAGTAAACTGAAATTTTTATTTGTCCTTAATATGTTATCAACAGACTGCCTCTTTCTTTCTCAAGGTGGAAAGCTGTCCATTGCTTTGGAAATGGATCATGTCTTGGACAGTGCTTCATCAGAATTGCTTTCAGTTTCTCTTCAGGTAGCTCATAATATTTCCTCATTAAGGAAATATTTCCAAAATTATATAAATTTGCCTTGATTTAGTTTTGGGTTTATGTATGGGATCAAATGACTTGTTGCAAGTTAAATAAGATTTTATCAGGTTGACCAGTTTGTAAGCTTTAATTATTTGATTCGTCTGATTGTGTGAAACCACTGATTTAAAAATTGTTTCAGCGTACTTTCTTGGCTGGTAGGCGCTGATTTAAGCTACATGGAGACAAATTTGCTCTCATAATTGGCAATGTTAGCAATATACTTGCTAAATGACAAGGTGTCTCCAGAAACCCTACCTGTTACCATTTTCTCTGCAGGTGTACTTAGTGCACCACCAAAGATACGGATACATTATCCTAATTAGCTGCTATTTAAAATATCTGCTGACTATGTTAAAACTCAGACTGAGCTGTGCTAAAAGTGATGTAGTTGCACAGGGATGGCACAACACAAGGAGAATGTAATTTCTACAAAGGCAATGACATTTTTTCTTAAAGATCCAGTTCCCTGTTCATAGCTGTCCTCACCCGGCAGATGTTGATGTAGGTTGTAATGTACACATGGCAGTGCAGGGTTTTTTGCTGTATTCATAATCCTTCAAAACTTAGAACCAGGTCAAGCAATATTGTAGGATTTAAGGAAAGTGTGGTTTGTAGGGATAGCAAAGAAGTTTGAGATGAGCTGACTGAATAGAAGAGGACCTTGGACTGAAAAACAAACTGAAAGCTTATCAGTTTTCTTCCAACTTCATCAGCTGGTTTGACAAGAGAATGCAATCTGTTCCCTTGAGGTTGATGACTTCTAGTGGGATAACACTTGTGGTATGGAATGATTAAAGATTTCTGAAGTGGACTTTCAACCAAGGGTTATATTAGGTTATATACCTGAACCACACAGTTATAAAGGTTTCTCTGATAAATCATAAACAGACATTAAGAAATTATGTGTAAATCGTTAATATTAAATTCATAAAATAGATTTTAATTTAGTTGTTTAAGTTGTACTTTGTTTAGAAGGAGACATACAAAGCACATCTTCCCATACAGTATCCAGTTAGTGCTCTCTATACTGTCCAGTGCTCCCATACAGCTGTATGGCTTCTTACTCCAGCAATATGTCTTCATCAAACCTTACACAGTTTTATGTATTTTTAATATAATACTTTTTAAAAATCCAATTTTTCTCCACCATTATTATTTTCCTCTTCTTTTTTCCAGGATTCAGTAGACTTTGTGTCTCTTAACCTTCAGTACCGTTGTGGAAATGAAACAGATTTTGACAAGAAATTGAGTGAATTCCAGGTAAAGTTATGCACAGGGTTAAACAACATCAAACATCCTGAAACAACAGACCATAAATAGGAGCAGAATTTCATGTGCTGTGATGCATGTCTAAAGAGTTCTGATTTTCTGTGAAAGCTCAGGCAGCAGCTACATTAGGAAGCAGCTGCAAAGTGCTCATTTCTCTGTTGTTATTCTGACTTAAAAACTGTTATTGGAAAATGCTGGAAAGGATCATCTTGGTCAATGCTTATTATTGATGCATTAACAACTGGAATGGCAAAATTCTTTTGTCTGGGACTGAAAAACCTTCTCATTCACATGCTAAGTGTTTGATAGCTAAGCTGTTAGGCCAATACCTAAGTACTGACAGATATTAAACGCTAGCATGAGCTCTACAGCAGTGCTACCAAACTTCACATTCCTCATGAGGAGGGGTAGAAATCATCAGGTACTAGAAATGTTACTGAGGGTGAGTTTTTTAAAGGATTAGATCTCCTGGCAGCACCAACATCAGTGATGCTGTAGGCTGGTACCTGTTATAGCCTATATTAAATCTCTGGTGAATTGCATTCTTAAAATTCTTAAGCAAAGAGTCATCCAGCATGTGGGTAGCAGGATAAGGAGCTGCCCATGTAAAATGCAAAATATGCCAAGAACATGGTTTTACTAGCCGGTTGATGGCTTCTTTTCATACTGCTCCCTGATTTCTGTTTTGCAGAGTGTCTGGAAGCACAAAGACATCTTGGTTTTTAGTTTAAAGGTCTTTGACTGTGCCTCCATGGAAGAGAATCCTTTCATACCAGTAGCTGCCATTGTCACAGGTGAGTGATGTTCGAAGAGGAAGAGTTTTTTAGTTAAGATCTGCATGATAACTTGCAGAGGAAATTCAAAATCATCCAATCTAGGCTGCTGCTATTAGATGAAATAACTTCACAGTTTTTTATAGAGTTCTTGGAAAATTAAGGATGGATGGTGAGTGTTGAGGGAGGGGAAGCAGGAAATCTTTTCCAGATCTTTTCATCCTTTTCATCAGCCTCAAACTGCAGAAGGGGAAGTTTAGGTTGGATATTAGGAAAAATTTCTTTCAAGATATAATGGTTTGTTATAAGTAGTGTCATGCAGTCCATGGCATCTAAGACTATATCCATCACTTACCATTTGTTTGTTTGCAGCTATTAATAAGAAAGAAGCACATACAATTGGGTGTGACATTAATGAGTTCTTGGACTACTTACCTCATGTTTTAAGGTACTATAAAAATACTGTAACACCACATGATACTGTAATAAGATACAGTAATAAAACATCTTCCTCTAGAAACCTATGTGCAGGGAGAGACAAGACATTTTAGTGGTAAAGTCTGCTGTTAGTTGCTGAAAGGGCTGCAATGGGCTGTTTTTCTGCTGAGCCTAGTCTCTTCCAATTACTTGCAATCCTCTATCCTGCTACTAATACTATAATGTAATCCTCTTTCACTCTCTCATCCTTGGTTACCCAAATTGCACCTTCAAGCCAATAGTGACAAGTACATTTTTCAAGCCTTCTGCTTTTTTGAAGAGCAAAATGGTTATAAATAAACAAATCCAATAGATGCTTTCCTAGGGGAGAAGCCAGTTGAGCTTATGAAAACGCGGGAGATGTCACGGTGCAGGGAAATGCTAAGGATTACAATGGCAGGAAACTCATGAAGCAGTTGTAGCATGGGAAATTGCTGCTCACTGCAAGGATTTTGTTTGCACCCCTGACCTAACTAATGGATTGTGAGACTCTACATGCAAAGAGCTGTTCTGCAGTTACCCACTACCCTCCACCTTCATGTCCCAGCGGGGAGACAGCAGGGTTAGATTGATCAGATGTCAGAGGAAATATAAGTGGCTTATGTGACCTGAATGGGAAGCAAACTTCCTTTGTACTCTGTGTTTGCAAGTTTTATGGCACTGGCATCCACCTTGGAGATTTTAACTTCTATTTATTATATTTCCAGTGAAACAAATACTCTACAGGAAAACCCAGATGCTGTTCTTGCCGCTCGGTCCTCCTATCAAACAGTCTGGGAAATGTTTTCTGAACAGTCTGAATCAGAGAGGGATTCTTTCCTGCAAGATGTTTTCCCAAGTGGGTTCCTCTGGGGCGTATCCACAGGTGCCTTTAACGTCGAAGGAGCTTGGGCAGAGGATGGGAAGGGAGAGAGCATCTGGGACCAGTTTGGGCATGGGGGCCATGTCCACATGAACCAAACAGCAGATGTGGCATGTGACAGCTACTATAAAACCAGCTATGACATTTACCTGCTTAGGGGTCTTCACCCCCAGCTGTACAAATTTTCTGTATCCTGGTCTAGAATTTTCCCTGCTGGCACGAACATGACCATCAATTCCAAGGGTGTTAATTATTACAACAACTTAATTGACCACTTGTTAGACTCTAACATTGAGCCCATGGTGACTCTGTTCCACTGGGACCTGCCCCAGTCTCTGCAGGCTCTTGGTGGCTGGCAGAATGAAAGCATCATAGATGCTTTTGTGAGCTATGCAGACTTCTGCTTTTCCACGTTTGGGGATCGGGTCAAGCTCTGGGTTACGTTCCATGAGCCCTGGGTTATCAGCTACGCTGGCTATGGCACCGGAGAGCATCCTCCAGGAATCACTGACCCAGGAGCAGCATCTTACAAGGTAGGGACACAGGAATCATTAGGATCCTGCAGCTACTCTTGTTGGGTTGTTTTCCATGCTGGTTCTGTGCTTCAACTATGTTCAAACCTAATGTGGCCTCTGAGACAACTATTTGGTTGCTGGATTTATGATACTTGTTAAAAATGAGTTAGTTAACAGAGGCCAGATGTTATTTTATTTTTCTATTCTGAAAGCTGATGTGGATGGATAGTCAGATTCTTTTGCTTATTCCAAAACCTACTACACTCCTTGTCTATCATTATTTGTTTTGTCAAGGTGTTTTCTTTTGGATGGAGAGGACATTTTCACATGGCAATAAACCCACTGCTTAAGAGTTTTTGTGCAATGCAGTGTGACACATTGTCCTCTGCTTTCTGCTTCCCAGGTTGCTCACACAATTCTCAAGGCTCATGCCAAGGTCTGGCACTTGTATAATGATAAATACCGTTCTCAGCAACTGGGAAAGGTGGGGCTGGTGCTGAACTCGGACTGGGCTGAACCCAAGACTCCAAGCAGCTCTGAGGATGTGAGGGCATCTGAGAGGTACCTGCAGTTCATGCTTGGCTGGTTTGCTCACCCCATATTTGTTAATGGTGATTACCCAGATATCCTGAAGGCTCAGATCCAGGAAGTGAACCAGCAGTGCTCCACGACAGTTGCACAGCTGCCTGTGTTTACAGAGGAGGAGAAGTCCTTGGTGAAAGGGACTGCAGATTTCTTTGGCCTTTCCCATTACACTTCCCGCCTGGTCAGTGCTGGGACTGACAGGATGTGCGCACCAGGCTACGAGAGCATTGGGAACTTCTCCTTGCATGTAGATCCTTCCTGGCCACAGGCTGCCTCTTCTTGGATCCATGTAGTCCCTTGGGGATTAAGAAGGCTGCTGAAGTTTGTGTCCCAGGAATACACAGGGTCAAAGATCCCAATATACATAGCAGGGAATGGTGTGCCGACAGGAGACGCCGGGGATCTTCTCAATGACACTCTGCGAGTGGATTATTTCCGCCAGTACATCGATGAGGCCCTGAAAGGTTTGGAGAAATCAAATTATTTTATTTTCTTTTAATCATGGCAAGTGATTACTCTAGCCCTTCCATGGTGGTTAACTTTAAAACATCACCACTTGCACAGTGATGTGAGGTCAGCCTCCTGCTGTGTAGGTAATGAGTGTGACTTTATATACTTTTAGCCCATGTGGTGTTCAGATATGGAGCTCTCCATTCTCTTTAGATATTGGAATGCATTTTTTTATATATGAATTAATGTAGCCTGGACCCTAAGGGCAGTCCCTCTGTGGGAACACTGTTCATACACTCCAGTTCTCCTGGAGATGACTGGCCTGCAGGCTCTTGCCTGTAGACCCCTCATAAATTGGGGCTGAACTGCCTTTACCAATTAATCAGATCTAACTGACAGTAACCATTTCAGACTGGAAATATCTCCCTGACATTTCTACCTCATTCATTTTGAGAATGTTTAAGTTAAGATTGTAGAATGTTCAAGTTATACTTGTATCTTTGCAAGATGTGTATCTTTTGACATTAAAATAGCATTAGTGGCAACTTCTGGACAAACATAGAGAGCTGAGATTTCAAATAGAGATTTGACTGATGCTCTCTAGATAAACTAATCAATACTGTCAGGGAAACATTAAATATGCTGTATTAAATATGTTGGTG
>VYZP01063060.1:0-55676 GCA_013400635.1 Hypocryptadius cinnamomeus
ACTCTGCTTGCAGGCCAGCTGTCAAGCCCCTTCATAAACCCTCTGTGCCAATCCTGTGCCACATGCTCTGAATTTGCTTGAGCTGGACCAGATGACCCACTGTGGTCTCTTCCAATGTAATTGATTCTGTGATTCCTTGGGCCCTCTGTTGTGCTGTCCATGTCTTAATTTCATCCAAATCCAGCCAGTCCAGGTGGATGAAGGATGCCCCCTCCTTGGTCTGTTGGTCCCAATGACCTGCTGGTTGCACCTTCCCTGCGAACACTCCGTGGTCCTGCAGACCCTCACAGTCAGAAAACCTCTGCAAATCACTGTGGAACAAAAGCTGCTGTTTTCCTGTTCACATGGGTGAGCCTCTTTTCTCCTACTGGTACCAACTCCAGAATCCCCCAGGGAAAAGCTGGTATTGAAACAGCAGAAATGGAGAAATGAATTCCTACATACTGAGATATGGACAGAGAGTGACAAAGGCATCGAGTTACTTCTTTAGGACCACCTTTTTGGCTGGTAGGATCTGACTGAGATTTATTGGCCTCCAGGTAATACTGAAGAGTCCAGTGATGTGCTGTAGCTCCCCAGCATCCCCCAGACCAGGGCTTGATCCCTGTCTGGTTTTCTTGAACTCCAGTGCTCATTGAAGCATCAAAGCTGGAAAACCCCACCCCAATTTCAGAGCCAGCGATAATCCAAAGTATTGGTTGACACAGCCAGGCTATCTCCTGCCATGCTGCCATGGATCAGTGTCTCTGATTGGCTTTTGCCCCTCTCTGAGGTGTCTTGGTGTCATAGCTGAGCACAGGAATCTCACTCCAGCTTTCACTCATTCACGTTCTCTCTGTCCGCTGCTTTTAAGTGGGAACTTAACACATTGCAGCAGGGACCTTGTCACAATACATTAGCAGAGTATCTCTGGATAATTCATTTCCATCAGCTCAACTAGATCTCATTTTTCAGGAAGGTTTTAGGAAATTTTTATATGTTATCCAGAAAATAACTCTGACTTTCACAGCAGAGTTTTCTCACAGCCCAGCCAGTCCTTCACTCTCTGCTTTTGGTTCATTCCTTGAGCCGATTTTTCCCCCCCTGTATCTGATAAGTTTCTTCCTTCTGTCTACAACTCACTGAGGGTTTGGTTTATCTGATCTAACAGATGTCTTGTTTGGGGTGGGAAGAAGGAGTTTAAGGTGAGCAGTCCCAGTGAGGACACCTCCATAATGAAAAACTGCAACCTTTCCCCACTAAGCAATATAAAAGCTAAAATAAAATGAACTGAAATGAAAAGGTAAAATATGTCATTTCACTATACAAAATATATCAGTGTCTTCAGAAACCTCTCCCATGCTCAGTACCAGGATGCCTTTAGGCCTTTTCCACTGTGAACCCATTTCATTTCCCATTGAATGGTGTTTTCCAGCCCCCAAATAATTTTGTGTTAAATATTCCCAGTTCCAGGCTGGTTAAATGGCAGCAGATATCCATAGATCAGTCTGTCTCATCCCTACAGCCTGGTGATTACATAGAAGATGGATGGGCTGGGTAATATCCACAGAGCAGCTATTAGGCTGTCTGGGGCTGCTCCAGGTCCTTTGGCTGGAATAATGAGGTTAATCACACAAACTCCTTTCCCCATGATTGCTTTGGTGGCTTAGGCTCCCCCCTCACCTTCAGTGCAGCCGCACAAGCACAGCAGAGACTCCCCTGGGTGTGGCATGGGGGAGATCCAGGCTCTGGGCTATTGGGAAACAGGATGATTTCAGCTTCCAGACATGGATTTAAGGATGGAAACTGGTTGAGCCATTGCCCAGAATCCCACAGTCAAACCCTGGTCTGCGTCAGCAGGGTTTCCCTTCCCGATCCATGACAGGATCTGCAGCCCTAGAAAGCCCATGGTAGAGTAAAACTTAGGCACAGTCGAGTGCTTATGGAGATTCCCATGAAATAAAAGCAACTTGAAGGGACCAGAGCAGTACCCGGATCTGATGGCACCATGAGGAAGAAGGGCTGATTGCAATCGAGACACACAGAACCCTTTTTCCCACCACTGAAGCCAAGTGCTCCTGATCCCTGGCTAACAGGGTGTCATGGTTTATCCTCTGAGCATGAGGGTTGGACAAGATGACCTTTGAAGATCCTTTCCAACCCAAAACC
This sequence comes from Hypocryptadius cinnamomeus, assembly GCA_013400635.1. Lineage (NCBI taxonomy): Eukaryota > Metazoa > Chordata > Aves > Passeriformes > Zosteropidae > Hypocryptadius > Hypocryptadius cinnamomeus. The sequence goes on from VYZP01063060.1 coordinate 2,149, forward strand.
ATTCTATGATTGTGTGATTAGATTGCAGAGCCTTGTAAATAACTCTAGAATTTGTCCTCTCCCCCGTGTGAGGAGGGATGGAGGTGCTTCAGAGAAGCAGCTCCCTGACCTACCTCCCTTCACCAAAGAGCAGGATGTTCTCTGGAAGTGCTGCCCCTGGAGCACACACAGGATTCAGCTGGGGAGGCAGTTCAGTGCCCTGGGAAGGGCTGGGATGCAACGGGATCCATTGCTGGCTCAGCATGTTGGCAGCGTGACATAAATCATTGCTTCTCCTGCCCTTGCTGCTCTGTGTGCTGGGAGTGCAGGACACACGTTCCCTGTACTTGCACCACTGGATAATAAAGTTCTGGTCCGTGCCTGGAGACACTGACAGATTGGAGACTCGTTTTGTCCTGACCTCCTTGCACATGGAGGAGCTGAGGATTCAGCCCTGGTGGAAGGCACTCTGACTTTAATTTGTCCAAGGACCAGGACACAGCCCTCCTCTTTTAAGAAATTTTCCTTTGCTAAGGCATATTTCAGATCCTTTACCCAGCATCTAAGGACACCAGGACCTTAGAGCATTGCTCAGAGGGTCGACAAGGCTCCCATTTAAACCCCAGCAGCCCAGAGTGGCTTTTATGCTCATCCTTGCATCCTTCTGGTGCAGAGGAGCAAAATGAGCTTGTGGAGGACAGCCTGACCTGACCTTGTCTGTAGGGGGAAAAGAGCCCTCTTGGCAAAGCCACAATTCACTCAATCCTGAACCTGTACAAGGTGCTAAGTAGATGATGTTACCAGAGCTGGCACTATCTGGGCTGGATTAGCTGTCAGAAAGATAAGACAGAACTAGTAACTCCAGGAATGGAGGAGAACCACAAATAACCTTCCTGGAGACCCTGGTGAGTGTCCTGAGCAGCCACTGCACTCCCAGTCTAAGCTGCCTCCCCACCCACTCCACTGCCTGGGCCACACAACTAGTTTTAGATTAAAGGCCTTTTATTGGCTGACAGGCCTCTGGAATGCTCCAGGCACTCTATAAGAACTGAGTTGCTCCCCGTGGCTTCCTGGAAGGAAATATTTGGGAGGTTTTGAGGGTGGCAGAAGTGACAGCGTCCCATGAAGCAGCCATAGGTCCTGCAATCTGCCCTTGGGAGTGCCAAGGAAAATATCTCCTGGACCAGAACTTCTCAAAGGGCATTTCTGTTGGGCTGTTCTTCCTCACTCAACCTGTTTTGGCACCTTTAGCTTCAGGGGAGCCTCTCACCTGATGCTCAATGCATCACCCCCACTGACTAGAAGGCCTCAGTTATTAAAAAGTCTAAATTTCCATGTGATTTAATAAAAGGAAAAAAAAATATAGCACTTTGGGGGTTTTGCCCTCTTAAGTTGGGTGTCTTTGGGTCACTTTGGGCCTTTATTTCCTGACTTTCCTGTGTGAATGGACAGTGACCATTCCTGCAGGGTGAGGAGCTGGAGCGTGAACACAGACTAGTATTTTGGGACTCAGAGTAAACCCAGAATAAACCACCGTGCCAAGAAAGCAAATAGAGCCAGTTCCTTCCTATGTGGGGGGACTTCATGGTCACAGGACACCTCTCATACCAGCAGCAAAGCTTTCAAAGGCAAGCTGCTCACTCAGCCTTAGATGGACAAATTCTGCTCAGTGCCTTTGCTGAACACACCCTCCGGCCAGAGGCAGCTCTGGGCAGACCACAGCACTGATGTGCCAAGCTGAAGCCAAACCTTGTCAAATTAATTAATCTCGATGCTTATTCTCAAGTTAATTGGAATGTGGAGGCTTTAGCTGTGTTGAGTCATCCTGTGTAGCAACAAAATCCAAGTAGGAAAAGACCCATGAGGCCATGTCCCTTCTCTGGAGTGGATGTGGTTGTGTTGGAAAGCTCCTGGGCTGGGCTGACAGACTGAGCCTGGCAGAGCTGACTGTGGCTTTCATCTGCTCACAGGTAAAAGTGCTGCCAATGCACCTTCCTCTGGCACAGGAACAGAGGTGGCTCCAGCTGCTTCCCATTCCCTTCCTGTATGGAAGGTGTAACTCTGCCATTTTCTGTGTGGCTGCTTTCTGAGCTGTCTTTCTGGATAATTGGCAAAACAAAAGCAGCAAGACTGAGAGTGGGATTGAATTAGATGCTGAGGCTGAAGCTGCATGTCCCAGCTCTGCTCCAGGGTCCCAAAACCCTGGAGCCTGTCAGCTGTGCAGCAGGCAGGAAAAATCAGGGGAGAAGGATGGGAGGGAAGAATGAGCTGCAGCAGACATCTATCAGTGCAGCCGAGAGGGCTCTGCTGTCAGATGGAATTGCAGTGCTGGGAGGTTCTGGGTTCTGAGAACTGGGTTCTGTTCCATCTCCCAGTTCAGCACAGCTAATGCCAGGTGGCTGGGATATGATGAGGACTGTCCTTGCCCAGTGCATATCCCAGCCATGGCAGGGACTAGTGACCTCACACAGTCTGGAGCTGGCCCTGAATAACTGGGAAATCCCCTCCCCAGCAGTGACCCATGCAGTGCCACAGCAATGCTCCCTGGGCCTGCAGGGACCATGAGCTGCCATGCACAAACTTCCCATTCACACACAGTGCCACCACAACACATCCAAGGACATATAAGGAAAGGTGAAATAGATCCCTGTGCAGACTGGATCCCTTTCAGCAGAGCAGTTTTGTGATTTCCTCTTTCCCCTGTAACAAATTGTAGCTCTTTGGTTGGCCCTTACTCAGTGGTTAATTATTCCTAAAGAAGGAAGAATCCTGACTGAGCAATGATGGAGTAAAATATGCATGAGGAATACAATTAGCAAACTGCTAAAACCTTAAACTCTCTGGGATAAAGCATTATATATATATTAATTATCTCTGGGCTTTTCATAGACTGAGGGACTTTATAGAACAAGAGGGCAAACCCAAAGACATCCTAAATAAATGACTGGCCTTTGTCCCCAGCTGAAGCACTGAGGACCTGCAGGATCATAGTTAACATGTGCCTGGAGAAAAACATTTGAAAAAGGATTTTTACCTATGTGACCAAATTATTTTATGACTGCAACTATTAAACAAGGTACTCACACCACTTCCCACATCACCTGCACATTGGTAACAGCCAGAGAAACAGAGATGGTGGAAAGTTTTTGGCCTCATCAAATGTCAGGAGATTATCTGTGAGATTATTGTACAGAGAAGACGTGACCCAAACATATAAAGAAAATGGGCTGAGAGCTCACAAACTGAACAAGACTTTGCCAGACTCTTTTTGGTTGCATGTGCAATCCCTTTAGTACCAGCACCATCCACAGCAGCAGTGAATGTTTTCCAAGGGCCATTTCAGGAACACAGAGCAGCCTCTCTCCTCAGACAGTGGCTGAGTCCAGTTTGAGGGTGCATCACCATGAAAGCAGAGAACTGGGGCCTTGTAGGAGCTCTGCAGGGAGACTTCCCCTCCGGAGTTCCGCTCCCACCAGGCTGCCAGTCTCCATCACACTGAACGGCTGCTCCTGGTGCCAGCCACCACCACCTCGAACACATCCACCGTCTGCCTTCCCTCCATTCCCAGCACAATGGCTCAAGCTGGCTGGTGCCTTGGCACCAACCCACCCTCCAATTAATGAACAAGAGAAGGAAGGGGAAACCTTCAAAGAAATCCCACCAACAGCTCTTACAGAAAAGCTCCAGACCAACCTGAGCAATTGCCTGATCCAAGTTCTCTTCATCCCCTTCCCTGCATAGTCCTGCTTGGCCTGCCAAGTCCTGAGGACACCAGGTCACTTCGTCTCTGCCCTTTGTGCCAGTGCAGAGATGTCTTTTATAGAATTTTATATTGCATTTGAAATTTTATTTCATTTTTATTTTGCTGCTTTTTGTTTGTGTTGAGGCCTTGTGCGTCATCTCTTCTCAGTTTTATTTGATTGCCTTTTGGAGATGAGGAGATTAATATTTCATCAAACATACAGGGAATAAATAACCAGATTTGAAAGACATCCAGAACCTTTCCTGCCTTGATGGGCATTTGCAAACCTGAGGAGTGGGGAGGTATTTTTACCACAAGCTATTTCTGAGGACGTCACAATCCCTGCCACAATCACTGCAGGACATTTCCACTACCCATGATGTGTCCATGTCCATGATGCTGTGGGGTTATGCCAAAAGGTGTGAGTGCAACACTCTGGAGATGCCCATTCCTCTGTGGGACAGAGGGAGGGCTCAGCCTGGCCACAAGGAAGGTGAGGGTGGACCTTCTGGCTCTCCACAAATCTGACAGGAGGGGGCGGCTGGTGGGGTTGGGCTCTTCTCCCAGGGAACAAGAGACAGGATAAGAGAAAATGGCCCAGGCTCTGCTAGGGGAGTTTCAGGTTTGACATCAGGAGGAACTTCCTCATGGAAAGAGCTATTAAGCATTGCAAGGGACTACCCAGGGAGGTTTGGAGTCCCTATCCCTGGAGGTGTCCAGGGAACACCAGGACATGGCACTCAGTGCTCTGGGCTTGGTAACAAGGTGAAGATGTGGCACAGGTTGGACTCCATGGTCTGGGAGGTATTTTCCAATCTTATGATTCCATGATCCATGCAAGAGCCTCTGTACATCCTTGTATATCCATGGAACTCATGTACATCTGTATAACAGCCAATGCAGCAGAATCGTGATGGGGCCCTGTGCTGCCAGACACAGCCACCAAGAGGCTCAAAGCTGACAGGGTTGTGCATCTCTCTGTCACACAGTGTGTGAAGACAGAGCCACTTTCTGCTGGTGCTTTGGTGGGATCAGTTTCCAGAATAAAACCATGGAGTTTTTCCCAACCACAAACCACTGTGATCTGTTTGATGGGAAATGCCAACTGCTGATGGGGAAATTTCAGTTGACTTTGCTTTGAATGAGAAAAATAATAATTATGACTTTTATTATGATCAGTTTAGCATTCTGCCTTGAGGTTTAATTAGCTGAAGAACAAAAGCTTTTGTGTTTCTGTTCTATTCAAAACTGACACATCCTTCCAAAAGCAATTTGAAAAACATGGCAAACACTTTTGAGAGACTTGGGAAGCAAATGAGAAATTCAGTTAGATCCCAGATCTTTGTGGGTTTCCTTGAGTTGGCTTGTTTTAGCTTGCAGTTGCCATGTTTTTGTAATTGTGGGATCTCCTATCAATGCACACAGTGTGGGAAGAAGAAATGGCAGAAGGGAATTATCTGTGTAAATGAAGGAATCAGTCACTTGCTGCTTGGAGCAATGAGTCAGAGTAAAGCCAGCTCCATGTGTCTGAGTTTTCCTTCTCCCAGCAGGATGCTAGTTTGTGTTCCTGCATGGACAACTTCTGCATCTCCAGCAGAGTTTGATGGGACAAACAGGGGTCTGAAGTGTCCAGAGGCCACCCAAGCATTTTGCAAGGCCTTCAAGACCAAGAAAATCTGCCAGCACAGCTCTAAGGTAATCCTCACTAAATGAGGTTGGTAACAATCTTTGGTTTCTTTCCCTGCAATGTTTTCAGTGAGGCTGTGGCTTCAGCTTTCTTGCTCTTCGTCTCAGAGCAGCTGTGAGACTTCCAGGGGTGAAGCAGGTGATACAGAGTGGTCAAATACAATAGGGATACCCACATTTGAGGCATGATTATACTGTGTGATGAGCAGGAATGAGGGAAACCTGGTCCCAGCGGCCACTTTCTTTTGTCAAGCAGAATTTGAGAGCGTGTTCCCCTCACTGCAGGTCTAGGAGGAGGGAAAAGGACACAGGACAGAAAACCTGGAAACTAATTTTAAAAGCAGGGCAAAAAACAAGTCTCCTGGGAGAAACTTAATGTGTTGGGTTGGATTTTTTCTCAGCCTGCAGTTGCTAACACAGCCCCACGTGCTGACAGCCTGTCCTCCCCTGAGCAGCGCCCTGAGCATTCCCAGCTCCACTTGACCTCCTGGGAAAGAAACAGTCCCAACACACAGGTGAGGAAATCGAGGCACACTGCTGATCTCAGCTGGGATTTCAGCTGAGAAGCCAAACCTCACCCTTCCACCAACCTGACCTAAATGTCCAGGACACTGAGAATTATTTTCTCCTACAGATGTCCCAGTTGGAAGCAAAGTCCTGCTACCAATGCTCCATGTGAGAAGCAGGGATGCATTTCCCTGCACCCTTTCAGTGCACAGACCAGTCTCATCCCTATAGTGCAGGAGGGACACATGGAGTTTTCCCAAGCCAGGGAAGGTTGGCTGCAGGGACAGGGTAGGAGCAGGGCAGTGGTGTATGTCTCACAAACAGCCCCAAAGTGCAGTTGTAATGGAGATGCTCAGACACAGGACTGACAAACCACGTGCAGTTACACCAAATAATAATAATTTACCAAAGGCAGATAAGTCAGACTAAACCTTTCCCCTCCCTCCTTCCTGGAGATCCAATATTTCTCTTCATTGTCTCCATCTCTAATTCCCATGTCCCACGTCTGTCTCTACGCCACACCGAGAAGTTTGAGATTAACCATGACGAATGGACTGATTTCCATGTCTCAGGGACTGTTCTATTTTTCCTCTGCCACATCTGACAAGTTGCATTTTAGTATAAATCCCCTCAATTAGGTGCTTCAAACAGCACTGCAGCCTTTTCCCTGATATATGGGGAAGGAATTATCTTCATGTCCCTGGCAACCAATTCCTTAACTAAAAATACTTAGTGTTCACTTCTGCCTTCCCTCATCATCTCACACTTAGGGCACCTGAGCAGAGCGTGGCCATCCCACATGTCCCACTTCGTAGCCATGGGCAGGCTGCAACGGTGAAAATCAATCCTTAGTCTTGGTGTGGGAATGAGGTCTCTGGTACTTCCCATTGCAAGGTCCCTTCTGTCCCCTGGGTGCACAAAGCCCTGAGCAGCCCCCAAAATCAGAGTGTGTTTTGTGACCAGGAGCTGTGCCCTAGACCTGCGATGGTAGAAGGTGTCCCATGGCAGGGAGTTAGGACTGCATGGTCTTCCAATTCAAACCTATTCCATGATCCTATGATGCACTCAGCTGAACCCAGGATACTCAAAGTTATTGGGAGCAAGCTTTCTCAAGACATTTTCAGAAAATTCTGCATTTTCCATGGGCTGATTGAAGTGAGAGGTAACACAAGGGTGGCTCTGGAGTCTGTCTCATCCCATACTTGTCACGGGAGGGATGTTAAGAGACCTCAGAAACAAAAAGTTTCCTGAATTTACCAGAGCCTTATATAGTTTCAGATTTCTTTGCCAAAGCAGTGACACAATTAATTTAACCCAGCTAATGCCAGAAGATTTATGTCTGTGTTGTTTACTCCCCTTAGTTACTGGTCTGGGAACATTTACCCTTTGGGGGCTGGGATGGGTCACTGGGTACCCCCACATGTTGGGGCACAGCCCTGGCCAGTCCTTGTGCCTTGGTCCTGCAGCTCAGGGAGGACCTTGATCCCCTCCTGCCCTCTCAGGTGCTCCAGAGACAAAGAGCAGCTCAGCGAAGATGGATGGAGGCTGTGGCCGTGAATTCATCAAGGGACGCTGCCCTCCTATTGATCCATCTGCAACCTGCTGTGGTCTGCAGCCATTCCCAGAGGCAGAGGCTGCAGCTGGGAGCGCGATCCTGCACCCCGTGAGAGAGGCTGGAGGCGGATGAACCATCATCAGCTAAGAGAAATATCACACACCTGGATGGTGGTCCCATGGCAGTGTTTTCCAGCATCCCTTCTCCCAGCAGTACACCTCATGGATCCTTATTTCTTCAAGGAAAGAAGGAAGCACAGCGTGTTGTCTAGCTGTCTGCTCCGGCTCACCTCAGGCTGATGGAGCTTGGCCCACTCCCACGATAGGCACAGCACCTGCAGCTGGGGCACCCCCCTAAACCTCAGTGAGTACAGAAGGCATGCTCTGAAACTGCCCTGGCGTGGGGGGAGCAGGTTTAACCCAGCTAGAAATTCATCCAACTCAGGGATGGACCCAATCCTGATCATGGCAACCCCAAGAGACAGGGGTGTGTGGAATCCCTCCCCAGGAGACCAGGGAACGGCTGCCAGGGGACTGCAGGAGCTGAGACACAGAGGTATGACAGGACACCCTTTAAAGCCTGAGGGTTATGCTAGCGGAGAAGGGAAATGTCATTATCCAAGACCTCAGGAGCATCATCTAGGCTCTCCCACACCACTGTCCCCCACCCTCCCCAAGACACTTGTCCTCCCCCTTCTCTATGAGTTCAAGCCCCCCCTGCTCCTGCCCCATCACCTCTGCCCCTCCCAGCCTACGGGACGAAGCGCGGAGTCAGCAGCACTCCACCTCCTCCGGGTCCGCCCTTATGATCAAACACCCCCGCACAGCCCCGCTGTGAAAGACCTGCATCCACCTGCCCCATATCCCCGTCCTTCCCTCAGGAGCATCTCCCTCACAAGGCAGGGCTGAAAGCCCTTCCACCCCTTCCACCCCATCCCTGTGGAAGAGAAAAGGGACTCTGCCCTCCCTTCGTGTTCACCATCCGTTTTGCAAAGGGGCTGCAAAGGCTGACGGGGGAAACCTGGGGCTAACTGGGAAACTTGTCCCAGTTCCTCTGACACAGCCCTGGAGCGAGATGCCCAAATGCATAACACCACTCATCCCCTCATCTCCGGCAAATCGCAGCCCCAAACCCTTTGCAGACACCAGGGAAGCCCCCAGGCTCCGCAGGAGAGACCCCGCAACGTCTGCACGATGGGAGTGAGAGGGGTGGAAAAGAGAAATCCCCCTCCAAGGAGAGCCGGGAGGGCGGTCCCTGGGCCGGTGGGAAGTTTCTGCTGCTGAAGATGCTGAGGGAGGGAAGGAAAAAGGAGGGGGGGAAAATCAAATCGAGTTGGAAGGCACCAGGGAGGTGGAGAAAGGAAAAGGGGAGGAGGGAGAGGAGGAGGGAGGGAAGGGGGAGTGGGAGGCTGGTGAGGAGGGATGTAGCCCATCGCCAGGCGAGCTGGAAGGTGGGCAGCCGGAGGACCGGCTCCGGGGAGGTTATAAAAGGCAGGACCGGGACGCAGAAGGACCCGCAGCCTCCGCGCAGCCCCGCGGGGACCCGCCAGGCTCCTTCGCTGCAAGCCCAGAGGATTCTCTCCCGGCGGCAGAAGCAGCCCAGCAGGAGCGGGGACGCTGCCAGCCATGCCCCGGGGAGCTGGGCGCAGGGGCAGCTGAGGATGGTGCCCGGCCTACGTCCTGCCCTCCTCCTCCTCCTGCAGGTAAGATGCTTTAAGTCCTTTTCTCCCATAAGGGCCTTTCTGCCCCCTCCCCATCACCCCTGCGCCGTGCATCGCCCGCGTTCTCCTCAGTGACTTTTCCATTTCTTTGAAGGGAAAAGTAAAAAGAGAAAACACAACACAAAGGGCTCTCGGGAGAATTCCTCCAGTCAAGGCACTGGGGCATGGCAAGAGCTCGTGATGCTCAAAAACTATCGGGGAGCAGGGCTGAAGTGAGTGAAAGGATCATTTAAAGGGGGGGGAAATTGCAGCCAGGGCCTCCTGACCTCAGCCCAGGGCTCCCAGTAGCTCCCAGCCTTGCACCTCCCAGTGAAACCAGCCGCCACCAGCTTCCCAGGCTGTTGGGAGGGGGTGGCCACTCTGGGGGTGTGATGGATGTGGACAATGCAAATGCAGAGCCCAGTTGTACCCCCCATAATTAATTTTCTGAGGAACCCTCTCCTTTACTGCCCTGCACCTGTAAAGCACGAGACTTTCTAATTTGCTTGCTCTGGAACTGTAGCCACTGCTAATTTTGCAGCTCTGCACAATATGCAAATGCTTTGTCAGAAGCAATATTCCTCCTCCTTGAGGGCTTATAAAGGAGGGCAACGTTTACAGCCCAAAGCTTGTTTAAATCCCAAACCCTGGACAAATGAGAGGAAGGGGTTTCCAGTGAAATCTTGAATTTTATTTGAACAAGCCTATAGTGGCAGTTAAACAAAATGATCGGGTTTTTGATAAAACCTCTGTGTCAGGAGGGGCAAAAGAGCAAATCTGCCTGGCTGGCTGCAGAATGGTGTCTCAGTGGCCCAGCTGGGACTGCAGTTAAAACAGCAGGTAAAGTGGAGGGAGAGCCCTCCCCATTGGCACCGTCATGGCTCGTACCCTGCAGGCTGTGCAGCCCACTGTTCACCCCACTGTGCACCTCACACATCAGCTGCACTTCTGGGCCAGGAAAGTTCTCACCTAAATGATGAGAAGAGCTGATGTGCACCAGGATACCCCCTGCCTTGTTGGTGTTGCTTCTAAAAACTCTTCTTCTGAGCAGCTGCTCTCTCTTATTGCTGCAACCCACTAAACCTGATTGATAGGATTTATGGGAGCTCTTTTGCTGTTACATTCCCTGGTTCAGGTTTTGTTTGGCTCTGATGTAAGAAATAAAGGTGAGACAGGGCAGGATCTTCTCCCCCAGCCCAGGTCCTTCTTGGCCAGTCTGTGGAGACAGACCCAGTGCAGTATGGTCATGTTCTGGTGGGGACAGCCATGTGAGCGTGACAGCTCCTAATAACCTCGGTGAGCAAAAAGTGGTCCAAAAGGAGCCCAAAGGTGCTGAGACACAGCTCCCATCCTCTGTCAAAGCTCCTTAGGCTCAGGGATCTCTCTTGCCATCCCCAGGTGTTCCCCAAGGATATTCTCCTTGTGAAGGTGTAGCAACAAGTCCTCACAAACCTTCCAGAGTTTGAGACAAAACCACCCCTGTGCTGGGGCTGGGACCAGGATGGGGGGAGTCACAAAAACCAGACCAGACAAAGAGAAGCCTCTCCCAGCTGGCTTCAAAAAGAAACAGCCAATCTACAACCATCCCCCCCTTTGCAGTCAAGCTGTCTATTTTTCCTTATAAATACATGCATTCAAAACTCAGATGCTTTTCCAGAACAGTCCCAACCCTCTCCTGGGGACAGCATGGGCTAAAGGACCATGAAACCCCAGCTGTGAGTCCATCCCTGCAACCAGGTGTACCTGGATGCAGCAGCATCCTGCCTGTGAGTGCAGAGACCTGCAGGAGCCCAGCTCCAACCCAGAGTTCAGCAGGGACAAATCTCTCCTGCAGATACTGGGTTGGCATAGTTGAGGTGTTCCCCATGCACCTGGCTTGCACCTCCACTTTAGCATCAGTTTGCCCATGTTGCTTTATGAATAGACATCCCTCAGGAGGTCAGACAGACAGACCAGGAGACAGGCAGTCAAACTTGCTGCCTAGTGCTCCCTGGCAGCCTGCAAGTCATTAAAACAAACTAAAAAAATTATTAAAAATAAACCAGTCCACCTGCAGCTCAGTCAGGAGCCAGTTACATTTCTGGGGCTGATGAAACTGCAAAAGCATTTTATGAAAAATCAGGGATTGATGATGAGGATTTGATAGTTTCCCCTCTCCTCTCACTTGATCACCTCCAGCAACAATAAGCCCAAAAAACAGCCCCTGCCCCTTCCATGCTCGAATCCTTGCATAAGATGCAGAGCTGCAGTTGCAGGACGTGCTGACCCTGGGGATCTCTTCCAGTCCTCACTTTCCTTAAAAGCTGGAGTTGATTCAGTGTGTATGAAATCATCCCTGTGGTTTCGCATCTTCAGAAAAGAAGTGAATGGAAAAGGCACAGCCTGTTCCCAGAATAGCTGCACTGTCACCATAGGATGTATAGGAATACAATCAGAATATCCTGCACCACCAGCTCAACCCTGCCCTGAAATCCAGCTCTGCTCACCCAAAATCCTGCACAGGGTTAGCCTAGAAGTTCATTGTGAGTGACAAGCTCAAGCTGCAGTTGAGTCTGCAGTGTTTAGAGAGGCTGCATCCATGGCTTTGTCTGTGAGAACTGTTTTTGAACCAAAGGAAAGCACAAATCAACCCCCAAATCACAGAGTTCCCTCACAAAGCAGAGCCCAGGAGCCATTGTCCGACACCTCGGAGCTGTCACTCAGGAGAGGGTGGCTCTTTCTGAAGATGGAATAACATACCCAGGGCCCATCTGTTGTTTTTCCTTTTTCCCCTAACTGTATTCTGAGCTAAGAAGAGACCGTCCTTCTCTGCTTTATCTACAGTCACCCTCCTAGGAGCAGTTGCCTCCATTCCAATGGCCAAGGGCAAAGTGTGTTGGTATTTTGCAGATCACACTCCATCTTCCACCCTGAAATCTCCACTGTCCATCCTGGAAAAGCAATGGCAGATGCAGCTTTGGTGTGGCCAAGCTTTCCTGAGCTGTGAATATGAATAAACCAGAAAAAACATTATGGGGAATTTAATTGTGCATGTTCAATCCTAAAAAGGTGATGGGTGAAGGAGGGGGTTTGGAGCAGTCAAGATGAGGGTTTTGGGACAGAGCTGGAGGGAAAAATGTCCAATCCCAAACTGAATATCTGTCAATGCACAGGAGTTTCACATGTACAATCTGCAGGACAGTTTAATAAAATTGCCTTAGAAAAACAGCCCTCCCCAGGCTTGTGTCCATCACTCCAATCTTCCTCAGCAGCCTTTGCCCCTGCAAATCCAGATCCCATAGGAGCTGGATGGATTGCACGCCCTTCCCCAGCTTGATGATGCCTTTAGCTTCCAACACCCAAATGCCATTAGTCATTTTTTCACCTGTCCCCAAAAATTCATGTCTCTCTTGACAGATAAATGAAATCAGAATTATTTATGGCAAGCGAGGGAGACCTGAGCTTAATCCAGGAAAACCTTTAATTGCTCATAAATCAGTTTTTACAGGGCATTCATTTAGCCCTGATTGATATTCTTTTGTTAGGATCTGCATCCAGCACACTTGGAGAGAGATTCCAAACAGAATAAACACTCTCACCAAAGCTCCTGTTTAGACACCACAGGGACTGGCCCTCTAATATAAATAAATTAATAAACTCGCAGATTTTAATGCCAGATGGAGGATGGAAATGTTCTCACTGCCTGCTCTCCCCGTGAGTAACACCAGCCATGGAAAATCCCTGCACGAGTCTTGCTTTGAGCCTTGTTCCATTGCCTGAGCTTTGCCTTGATGTCTCGATGATGGCAGGGCTTGGGATGGGGCTTTGAAAGAGAAATGAAGAAGCAGTGGGGGCTTGGTAGGGCAGCGAAGGGGCTTGGAGGAACCCTGAGGTCATGGGTGGCAAAGCAGGTTACTGCCAGGTCTAAGACAGAGGTGTAAAGATGGACCAGATGCTGCCTGGAGGTTTCATTTGGAAACTGTTCCAAGCAAAAGCCCTCAAGGTGGAGCAGGTAAGAAGCTCCCCGGCTGCAGAAAACAGTGCCTGGAAGCCAGAGGAGATAAAGGCAAAGAGATCCCCTGCAGTGAAGGCAGGAGACATGGGGGGTTGGAGGCACCTCCAAGCACATTTGAGGGGCAGCTCTTTCAGTCAGGCTGTTGCAGGCCACCTCCAGCCTCCAGCTGCGGTCCTGGCAGGACGTGCTGCTCCCTCCCCACTCCACTGATGCTGCTCTGCCATCTAAAGTTGGCATCCAGCTCTTTTAACACTCACTGTATTTAACACCCAAAGTCTGGCACCTTTTGCTGCAGGCTCAGAGCCAAGAACAGGCTCCATCCCAGCCTGATGCCCTGGGGAACCTCAGCAAAGGTCCAGGGCAGCAGCTGCTCAGCCCTTCCCTGCCCATGTGTTCCAGGAGGTCTTTCCTCTTCCACACCAAGTGTTGTAGTGGGCAGCAAGCCCAGCCAAGGCAGGGAGCAGAACTGATGGGTCATAGCAGTCCCTACAGCAAGGACAACTCCAGAGTGGATGGTGTTGTCCCCCCTCCCAGGAACGTCATGGAGGCCACCACTGTCCACTGCTCCCACTGCCCTCCCCAGCTCTGTGCAGAGCCCCTGTCTCCCATAGATTCATCCCAGGCTTCAGTCCTGCTAATCGCTCCACTCTCCAATTACAGCCCCTCCTCGGCACTGGACCTCCTAGATTGCTAATTAGGCTACAAGCCATCTATCTCATGCTCAGAGCTGTCAGCCCTTCCTGCTGTGCAGATCCCCTCTTTTCTGAGGCAGCATTATAGCGGTGGTGCGGGGGGGAAACGGAGACGGACGACACATGCTTGTCTCCGGTAACCCAGTGCAGGGGGTGATACTGCAGTTGGATGTGAATGTATTAATTAGTATCCATGGATTGCTTGGGAGAGCAAAAGCACCACAAGGGGACATTAATTCCTAATTGTTATTAATTGAAATTTTCTGCCAGGTCAGTGGCAGGTCACAGAGACTGACACCGTGTGTGTGATTGTGCTGCTCACCCCCACAGCAGCAGCCAGACTCCCAGCGTTGATGAGCTGACACTGTCCTAGTCCACGATGCTGCATCTCCTGACCCAGGGGACCTGCCATAGTCACAGGCACAGGAACAGCTGGGTTTTTTGGAGGCCTGGCAGCACCAGGACATGGTTGGTGTGTCCAGATTGGAGAAATCTGTCCCACATGGTGCCCCACAGCTTGAGTGACCTGAGGCAGGTCCTCAGTGCCTCAGTTTCCCCGCTGGGACAGCCCTGGCATGGTGGGTGATGTTTGCTCTGTGCGGGATGCAGAAAACATGAGAGCAGTGTCAGGGTTTTGTGTCTGAGCTGTGCATTGAGTACTGGGGGGGCTGGTCCTGCTACAGAAAATGTGAGGACGAAAGGAAGGAGCTGGTGCTCCGTGAGATCCAAGACTAAACCAGAACCATCTCTGTGTATAAAACACGGATGTTACAGAGCCTGGAAGGGAGCTGGGCAGATGCTGAGACAGCAGCAGGGAAGACAATGGTGTCTCCTGATGGGGAAGAAGCTGCTGCCAGTGTGGGCACCCACGGGCCCATGCAGCTCCTGGCAGAACCATCATCCATCTCTGTGGGAGCAGCTCCCCTGGCTAACTGGGAGCACTGTGCAAGCAGCTGCTTCCAGAGGAGCAGATCGCCTTCCTTCCCGGACAGCTGAGAGCTCAGCTGAGGCTCTCCAGGATTTTGGCAGGCTGAGAGAGGTCACAGAGGTATTCCTGCCTGCAGAGCGGCATCTGCCATAGCTGTGTGAAGGCAGGGTCAGGAGGGCCCCTCTCTGGCCCGAGCATGACCCACTGCCGTGTCGGGGCTCTTGAGGTGAGCTTGGCTTCAGCCTGGCCAGGCTGGGCCCTGCTGGGCACCATGTGGCATCTTACAGAGCAGCAATGCTCTGGCACGAGACGCTCCTCAAGGACAGAGCTTTGACCCGTTCTCTCTGTAAAACCGTGGGGAGGGGTTGCACTAACCCACAAAGAGCGAAACAGATAAGACAGAGACCAGCAATAAGAATTTTTTTCACTGGGGCAAATCCCCCTGCAGCTGCCACCACCCCTGCTTATTCCCCTCAAAATGCTGACAGGAGTGGGACAAAACTCTGCCTCTATCAAGAGCTTTGGCCACACTGCAGTAAGACAAGACACAGAGCCTGGTAAAAAAACTCTTAGTTCTGTTTTGGGGATCCTTTTCTTCCTTTCTTTCTTCCTTCTGTAGCTGTTTCAGCTCATTTACAAAGCCTGCAAAGAGCCAGTGACTGCTCCATCCACACCCCTCTCTGGCTGTGGCTTCGTCCATGTGCTGTTCAGTGCCAAGACCTCTCCCTGTGTTTGGAAGGAGAATGGGCACTACCAGGCTGGAGCAGGCTGGGATTAGGAGAAACACATCCAATTAACACTTGAAAGCCTATTCAGATAGACAAACCATCCCAGACATCTTTTGGGCAGAACCCTTCTGTCCCATCTGCCGATGCCAAGAGCCAACAGGTGTGGCAGGCACCAGCTGTGGGTATCAACACAGAGGGGAGCAGACTCCCTACACTTTGATTCCTCCCTGTCTGGAGTTTGGGTGGTCTCAGCTTTCTGAAAGGAGACTCAAGAAGTGCTGGGCTCCTGTAGGACCAGCACCCAGGAGCTCCAAACAGCTCTCGCACCAGGGCAGGGCTGAGCTGCCGGATCATCTGTGCCATCTGGAGCAGTCACAACAAGGCAGCTATTCTCTGCTCCATTTATACGTCTGCCTAACATCTCTCTTGCTGTCAAACTAGCTTCCCAAGGCAGTAAACAGTTGTTTGGAAAAGAGCAAGTGGGTGCTGAGCTTGTCTCTGTGTCTGAATAAATCCTGTTAATGCCTTGGTAAGGCGTGAGGATGGCTGGGTATGCCAGCAAGGGCAGACAGTGTTTCTATGGCTCAAACACAAGAGAAGGAATGTCTTCTCCGTGTTCAGAGTAGTTTGGAAGGTAAATGGCACTCAGGAAGGGGGGTCAGGCACTAGGAATCAGTCTGACTGATGGGGAAGGCAGAGGTTGTTGTCCCCGAGGAGCTGGGAGCTTGCCTGCAAGCAGGGGAGATGCAGTCCTTCCTGCCTTCAGTCTCAGGGCTGTTTCCCAAGGGATCTGTATGTGATGTCTTTTGGGGCACAGCTCTGTCATTTAATCAGTGACTTTTCTCCAGGGGGTTTGGTCAGTTGCTGAAGGTGAAAGAAGTGGAGTTGAACCTCATCCACCATTAGTGCTGGTGGAGGAGAGGGGATGAGCCTGTGTCACCCTTTTCTGCAAAATATCAGGTCCCCTCCTTCCCTCATCTGGCACCGTGGTGAGCTGTGAGACCAGCAGCACCATCCCTCTGCCATCTTTGCAATCCCTTCATCCTGGCAATTGTCTTTCTCACTTTTAGTTTCCATGAACTCCTGCAAAGGCACAATAATTCAATAATCATTTTTCCAAAATAGCTCCTTGTGCGGAGTTTTAGCAGAGCTGGGTAGATTGCGATCAGTGCTTTCCGACTCAATAGCAACATTGGTGTTTGCTGACAATTCTCCTGAAAAAGAAAAAGACTTCAGCCAGAGCTGGTTTTCTGTGGATCAGATCTCCTTAAGGATGTGTATGAACCTCTTTCCACTGACAGCTTACAAGGATGTGATTTCAGTAAGGGATTGAAAATCCAAGCGTGGTGTCAGGCTCATCATGTTTCCCCTGTCTGCTCTCAGGATTGAAAGATGGTAAACTCAAAAGTGTTGATTAAAATGATAAATAGCAGAGATTCCATGATTCAGCAGGAGCTGCAGAAGGGTTTGCTGAGGGGATATTCAAGGCAGGAGAGGATCACTGGGTGGGAAACAGAGTGCAGTCCCCCAGCCTTCGGCTCAGATAAGCATAGTTTCCCTAGGAAGCCGTCCTGTAAATGGTACATGTCCATTGTGCAAGCTTTGGGGTGGTACCCACCCAGACATGGGCAAGCTCAGATCTGACCCAAGGAGGCATTTGGGGATGGGGAAGCAGCATATTGCACATATAACCCCACCCCTCTCTGCTCTCTCCCCATCCAGGTGTTTCTCCTCTGGGACAGCCCGGTTGCAGCCTCCATCCAGGAGCAGTACTGTGAGAGCCTGCCGCCTGTCACCAACCACACTGGTGAGTGTCCCCCAGCCCCAGCCCACTTGAGCCACCCCTGGGGATCCAGTGCTTGGAAGAGGGTGTCAAGGGTGTCTCTGGGCTCATCTGCTGCTGCATGGATCCTTTTTGGGGAGGTGGGATGTGCAGACACTGCATCACAGCCCTCTGCTGGTGCTGCTGCAGCCTCCTTGCAGGGTGACAGTGGAGGCAGGTAGAAGGTGCAGATCTTAGGAGATGAAAATAGAAAAAATAAATGTCTGTTGGGCAGAGGCAGAGATGGACAGAGAGACATCAGAGCTAGCTGCCTGTTCTATGCCATGCCCAGGGACACCAGGACTTTGGCCCCTATGTCACCCTCCTCTACCATCCCCCTGCCCAGGGATGATGACTGGAGGTTTTGACTTTTTTTGGAGACCACGTCACCAGTGCAGTGTAGCCACCATGGCTCCAGGCTCAGCCAACTTTTGCCCCCCAGCACTCCTACACAGGTGCCATTGAGCACTTTGGGAGGCCACCAGTCACGAAGAGCTTCTGGGGACACGGCTATGGCCAGGGCTGGCTCAGCCCTGATGGGTCATGGACAGCCCACTCCTACTCAACATTGTACGTGGGTTTGATCCAATCAGGTCAGAGCTTCTGCCAAAAATGGCTTTTAGCCTATATTCAGGATGTGACTTGGATGTCACCTCAGCAGTGACAGGTCTGGTTCAGTGACAGCTTTTGGGGGAGGAGAAGTGTGAGAAGGAGTGGCGCTCACAGGGACAAGGAGAAAAGTCATCCCCAGCTCTGGGATGCTGCAGTGTTGATTTTCCGTGACTGAATGAGAATCAGAGCAGGCACCAAGGAACTCTGTCAAGGTGATGGATGGCCACAGGACTGAGCACTGAGGAATGGCCACAGGACTGGGTACTGAGGGATGGCCATGGGGACCCAGAGCTGAGGGATGGCTGCCCACTACCCATTAACAGCAGCATTAACAGCTCCTTTTTAACAAATCCCATCTTGGCAGCAGCTGATCTAGTGTCTGGCCAAATCCAGGCTACCTTGCCCTGCAAGAAGCTTCCCTAGCCCACAAGGTGGAGGCAGAAAGCCAGGGGACAGCTAAAGCTACCTGTGGAATGGCAATGCTTGGATGTCTGGTCAGACAAGAAACTTAGTCATCACTCATGTGCCTTGCTCCCTGAAGGCTTCATCATTCTGCTCAGCAAGGGCCTTGGCCATGTTAAGCTGTGATAAATCCTGACCCAGGGCAGCAGGCAGGTCCCAGAGAGTCCTCATGCCCAGCTCATGGCCTTTTTCACCCACTGCTGGAACCTCCCAAGCTGGAGGGAGACGTCAGAAAGGGGGGAGAGTTTCTGCTGTGGTTTGCTGATTGATTGCCCTGGAATCACCACCATCCTCAAGCACTGAGCACTGCTTTCTGCAAGGATTGGGCTTTGCTCAGTGGGGATTTATCCACATGATTACAAGCAGGATTTAGTGCACCTCAGTGTCCATCTCACTGGCAGAGGGGAGAACGTGAGGCTTCAGATTTGCAAATTGTCCATTGTTTCTACACATGCAACCTGCAATTCCTGAGCAACTCATTTGGATGGGACTGGCACATGTGAAAGCCACTTCCAGCTGGAGGAGGGGACTTAGAACAAGAGGCAGAAGTGAAACTAATTGTCTTATGTCTGCTTGGGAAGTGGAATTCAGCACCAGTCCCGGTCCTTGGGGTCCATTTAAGCCCTGCCTGATGGCGACAGCAATTCCTATGGAGGGATATTTACTAAACTGGAAACTTTGATTTGAGCTATTTAACTTGAAGAGTTGTTAGGATGATGCTAATGAGAGTTGCAGCAGGGCCCTGAGACTTAATTTGTTGATGTCTTCACAACGCTTGGGAAATGACACATGCTGATAACACAAGCCCAGCGGTCCCCCAGCGCATGGCTCGTCAGGGGATCTGCTGGATGCATGGACAGGTACTGCCTCATGCCTGTGTGCAGCATCTCTCCTCCAAAACATGGCCCACCATGGGCTCTCCTCCTCTCCTGGGTCACCAGTCCCTTAATCTCTCCATTTTAAAGATGATGTGTAGCTGGACAGTGATGTCACCAGGGTGCCAGCACACTCTAGGCAAGTGCACTGAGCTGGGAAAGTCTCTGCCACATCAGTGGTGTGGAGGGTGGAGGCACACAAGGGTAATGCTGTCCAGCCTCAGGGGGTGCAGGTGGTGCAAACTCTCATCCCAGGACATGGAGCACCTGAGCCTCACAGAGCTCTCCTGTCGTGCCCTCTTACTGTGACAGCAGCTCTCTGGCCACAGAAAGAAACAGACCTTTCCCAGGCATCGTTCTGGGAAAGGCTGTGAGAAGATCAGAGAAAAGAATAAGAAACAATTCTTATCTTAACTTGCTGCACCGGGCATTGTTAATATGTGGAATGTGTTATGGAGATTTGTTTACCAAAGTGTGGTTTCTTAACTAGCCAATGGTGATGGTGTTTGGATTGAAGGACCAATTAGGTCCACCTGTAGTGATCTAAAAAAAGCAATGGGCTTCTTAATAAAGAATAATTGATCAGCCTTCTGTAAATGCATGGAGTCTATGCTAATTATTACCTGGCTGGGGGGCCCCTTGTGCTGACATCTTATCACCATGGTTTTGCCCATTTTCCTTCAAGCCCCCCAGTGCAGAGTGATATTCCTGGGAATTCAGGCTCATTGTGATGCTCCAACTTGATAGTCTAGGTATCCATCAAAAATTCCTGTCAGTGAGCCCCTGATTTTGACTGGGACTGGGACACAGGGGCATAGCTGAACCCTCCATCAGAAAGCAGTGAAGCATCACAGTAGCAGTGAAGGAATATCAGGCTGGACTTGAGGTCAATGTGGTGCATTCAGGAAGTCAGGTCAGCTGCACCCCCAAACATCTGCAAGCCATGAAAGTCTCAGATGAGACTTGAAAAGGAATGCAATGAGGATCAGCATCCCTTGTCTTGCGTGGATAGGTGCTGTCCCAAGGGCTCCCAGCCCGTGGACTGACTCAGACCATGGATTTCTCTGGCTGATGATTTCAACTCCCCACGGTCTGTGTGCAGCTGCTTCTCACCCTGTTACAAAGTCCATCAGGGAGGGACAAGGTCATTTCATCCACCAGGGCAAAGCATTTCCTGCACCTGCAGGACTGCTTCCCTGGGGAGGGAAAGGAGAATCTGAGAAGATGGGAAAGCCTCTTCCTAATTAATAATGAGGCTTTTCCAAAGCAGCTCAGCAGAAAGCACTCAAGCAGAGCAAGCTCAGAGCACTCTCAAAGGGTTGTTTTGCCATTCGTAGCTCTCAAGGCTGGATCAGCCCAAGGAGTTGCCACCCAATTGCTCACATCCCACTCTGGTCCTGGCTGCATGATCCACTCCTTTAAGCTTGTTATCATGATGAATTCTTATCCTCAATCCTATGTGCGTGCTCAGGAGAGAGAGGGGAGCACAGAAAATTCCTTGTCAGGAAAGAAATGTTTCATGCCAGTGCCAGTTCACTTAAAGCAAAGAAAAATGACACCAAAGCTAAGCAGAAAAAAAGAAATGTCTGTGGTTTTTAACGGAAGGTTTTTTCAAAGGGGAAAGGGAGTGTAGATTTGCATTAAATAAGGCAAATCTAATTGTTCCAGATACAGCAAAATCCTTAGGCTAAGAAGCAGTGAGTGATGAGAACATATCCTTCACAGGCACTATCAGATAAGTTTGGTAACACCTTTCACAGCAGGTGACAATTTGACCAAGAGCCTTTCCACCCATTCCAGCTAAGCTCCCAAAGCACTGACACTGCTCCAGCAGCTCATGTGCCACTGCTCTTTCATTCACTCACTGACTCCCCTGGGGTGAGCCTGGAATTTAAATTCATAAAGGTCAAATTAACATCAGCGACTCTTTTCAGTCTCATTGGCATCTCTCCCACCAAGGCAGAAATATTAATAAGGGGCTGAGCAAGGGTTAAAGATGCAGCAATGAGTCTAGACAGGGACTTGAGGGAGAGACAGGGTACTGGGTAGTTTTGGGAAACAAAACTCTCATTTATATGGAAAATCCTAGTGGATTTAAATATATACTGGTGTCAGTAAGGCCATTCTGCTCCATCGTATGGGAAACAGGGATGTCAACAGCAACTCACTGATATTCATAGATTTTATTGTAGTAGAGGAGGGAAGATGAAGAGGTTTTCCAGTAGGAAACTGTGTCCTGGCACATCCCAGTGTCAGTAGCAGCTACAGCAGTTAAACTGTACTTTGGACTGGATGCAGTGAAGTCACTGCCAGAGACTGTTCAGTTGTAGCCAAACTAGAAGGCTCTGCTGGGAAAACTGCCAGGGAAAGATTTTGATGTTTCACTCACCCACCACCAGATCCCAGCCAACCCCAGGGAATAAAGAACTTCCTGCCACTTAGTTATAAAACAACTCCAAACATTCTGTGGTTCATGTCAGGAGAACAAGATAAGCCCCAAACACAACCCACTACATTATATACATTATATACATTATATACATATATATATACACACACACACACACACATATATATGCTGTAGATCTGTACATGGATCATCGTAAGTGACAGGTGCATCAGATACCAACAGCACAAGATAGGTTTGTTACCTTTTATTTATTCTTCTCCAGAGCAGCAGCAAAGGCCCAAGGGGATAGTCAGTGATGGTGAATACAATGGCCGACAGCTATCATAATGCTTAATTAGCCTGGGTAATTATTTTACATTGAGGATCATGGAACTTGAATGCTTGGGAGGATTGCTGGGGATTTTTTAAGGACTGGAGTCTTACAAAGGTAAATAGAAGCCCCCAATGCCACCGAAAGCAGTGCTGGAGGTAGAGTGTAAGCAAGGATCTACTTTGAGGCAGACACAGCTGCTCCCAGCCATCCTGAGCACTGACCCCTGCTCACAGTGAAGTCAAACAGCTCCACCACCCCAGTTTCTACCCCATGTTAATATAAATTGTCGCCCAGTGCCATTTCCCTCAATGCCTCAAGGTGCTACGCAAGCATTTAACATCTGAGTGACTCTGCAGCTCAACCCAGCCACCCCTCCCTGGCACTTCAGCACCTGGAAGTAAAAGCATCCCCCAAAGGCAGCCCCTGTTTTGGGGCAATAAGGTGTGAAATGGGTCTTTCTTCTTCACCACTCTGGTGGAGCTGCCTGGGAGGGTTTGTGCAATTTCGCAGTTGATGCATCAGACATCACAGGGAATTGTATTTTGATTAGATGTGAAGATGAAGCCCTGATTGCCAAATGCAAATATTGCAGCAGAGACACAGGGGACACTCTCCGGGAGCCAGAGGCTCCAGGCAGCAGTGGCAATGCGGTCACAGAGGACATCAGGGCTGGACAGAGATAACTATTGTTGAAGAACAGCTCAGGACAGGTAGTGATATGAGTTAACAACTTTCACCTGTTAGACTCTTGAGGCACCTTAGATAAATAACCCTATCACTCCTAGCCATGGGAATGAGCCTGTAGTTCAGATTTCCATCATCTCTCCTGGCCCCTTTGCATTGTAGAAGGGGACAGAGGCTTCACCCTTCCACCTCTCAGAGTGTCTGTGCATAGCAGCAAACTGGGACGTTGTGCTGGTGCACAGTTCTGCCCAGTGTAAAGCAGGATGTGTTTACCAGTACAGTTATGTGCTTTGCTTTACTCCTCTTCAGAGCATCCCAGCAATGGCTTGATGGTATGATAATACTTCAGACCTCCTGGCACCAGCTCAAGAGCACTGTGGCCACATGTCTGGTACTGCTGGACCAGGATAAATATGCTCCATCCTCCATTTGGTCAAAATCTTTTGGCAGATTAGCTGGGAGTGGAGAGCTTTACCCTGCCAGGTCCCACACAGTTCCATGCCTTTAGCTCAGAGCCATCTTGAAGGTCTCTGTGAGTGGTGGGAGCAGGCTGGAGAAGGATGTTTTCTTGAAACAGATGGGATATTGCTACAGTTATCCTGAGACAGTTATTGTGATTTAGTTGTCTCAGTGTAATTCCCTGGACAGACACTTTTTTCTTCAGAAGAAGCTTTATATTGCTTCAGAGCAGCACAATGCAAAGGCAATAGGGTGAGAAGGGATTGGAGAGACTTCCCCTGTGCCCCATTGCCCGTCTCAAAGTAGGGCCTGCTCCTTCCTCCTCCAAACACCATGTTTCTGTGGGGGAAGAAGCCAAATTAAGGGAATTGAGTGCAGGTAGGAAATTCACTGACCATTCGTGCTGTAAATCTGCAAAGACCAAACCTGTGCTGCCAACGGAGCTGAGAAGCCGGAGCACTCGTGTGCAGAACCTGGAGAATAGTCCCCCTGCAAACATGGATGGGCCATCGAGCAGGCAGGGAAGCATTCAGTACTGATACATATCATTTCCATGCTAAACAGTGCTCTGAATGCTGGGAGCCAGGTGCCACTTGGGGAGCTCGAGCAGGAAGTTGTGCTGGGCAAAAGGGATGTTGCAGCCCTCGTGGCACTCTTTGTCTTCACTGTTTTACTTATCACTTCCCTATCAGGAGAGGTTTTTTCTCTCTTTTCTGTATTTTGGAGAGAGCAGAAAGAGCAGCATCTGCTTTCTGCCACTTTTCTTCATCAAGCCTTTCTCAGTGTGAGGCTGGGAAAAATATTATGGCCACCTACTAGATGAAAACCTCTTGGGACAGAGCTCCAAATGCTGCCAGTGGCAGCACGGGGGTTAAGCACAGGGAGAGGTCCAGGAGCATCTGACAGCCTGGCTGAGCATCTCCTCATCTGACTGCAGCCCCAGACCCCACTGTCACCCCACAGCACCACCCTGACCCATGGGATGAGGAGGGCTGAGCTCCTGGTGATGCTGGTGCACTGTCCCTGTGGTGGGACTGGTGGGACCCACCAGGTTTGGTGTCTGGTGGGTCCTGTCGTGCTCTAATGGGAGTGCCAAGCAGCATCCCACCAAGTGCCTTGGAGAAAGGTGGAGATATAAAATCCAGCCTCGAGCAGACGTATCACAGAATTATGTACCTCTGTCTGGCTACATCATTTCCATGAGTCTCTCTTGGCTTGGTTATTAATGGCATTGCTGTGGGTTTGATTCACTGGTGGAGAGTATCATCACTGTTGCTCTCTGGCCCTGCTGACTTTTAATTATTCACTCTTCGTGTTTGTCCTCCCTGAGCAATCTCTGTCTGTCCCCCAGAACAGACCCTGAAATGCAGGAGGGAAACTGAGGCAAAAGACTATGCAAAGAAAATGGAGTTTGTGCCCAGCCCTACCAGTCCCCACGAGGGGTTGTGATAGCTGCATGAGCTCCCATGGCCATTAGTACTGTGCAAGCCCCATTTTCCTGTGCTGCATTGTTCCAAGTGAAGCTTTTCCTGTTCCAGACATTCAAGCAGCTTCTCATCTCAGTGGCTAACAGGAAGAGCACTTGCAATTTAACTTTGTCCTTAGTTCAAGTAATTACTGGTTGTTTTTTCCTTACAAGGATGAATGTTATCATAAAATTTTTAACTGTGACCCTCTATTTCTCTGTCAAATTTGGGTCTAAACAACAGAGGAGTTCAATAAATTCAAATGGATGCAGAAAGGCACAGACACACATGTGATAAAAGGCACCTTGTTTCCTACAAAATACAGTCTTAAAATAGTTAACATAAAGGGAAGGTTGCCACAGCAATCCTACACATTAGCAAAGCTAAAAACAAAGGTCATTGTTAAAATTAATTTCTCCCTACAAGCTATGGGAGGAAGAAGGTAACACTCACCATGCTCTGAAGCTTCCCCAGCTCACATGCTTGGAAGCTGTTTTCCTTTGCTAAGATATTTGAAGACACTGAAAGCCCTGAAAATTTTCTCTGAGAACATCACAAAATAACAAGGAGCCAGTTTTTCAGATAATCGATGAAAGCAAATATTCCTCCATAAAAACCTTCTTCATCATCACCATCAACAGTATTTTGCTTTTTTTTCTTTGGTCACTCTTCAGCCAGCTCCATCCATAGGAATTTTTGGGAAAGGCACTCGCACCCAAGGAGCTGTGAATTGGGGTGTTTTGTATTAGGAAATGGCAATTTCTGTCTCTATGCCAGCAGCACAAACATCTCTGGTACCCAGGAGTGTTTTGGACTGAACTAGGCCTCTTCCAGCATCTCCTGCTCACCCATTTCCTGCTTATCTTAGATTGTAGTATATGGATATTGTAGCCATTGTGCTTCCAACCTCACTGTGAGATGAAGCAGGGACATATTTAGCTACGGTACGTGGTGTTCTAAATATACACAAATTATGCATTAAAAAGTCTGCAATCTGGCCTACCTAATGCCTACGTTAGCACACTTGTGTAGCTGGGAAAAGCACACAAATCCTTGAAATCTGAAAGAGCATCAGCTTTGGAGTTTTCTACCCAGGAGAGACTGGAAGAGACCAACGGGAATGGCTGGGAAGGAGATTTTGCAGTCAGGAGGTGTGAGATGTTTGGAGAGACTTAGAACCAGACTGTACTCACCTCTGAGGAAGAGCAAGTCTGGCTTACTGCCTGTTGTGGGGCTGGATGCCAACATCGTGGCTGAAGGAAGGAGCAGGGCTGGGAAACCACAGCCAGGGGACTTGGAAGCCAGGTCTAAAACTAAGTTTGTGCCAGAACTGGGCTTAGCCAGTAGTTTAGTAGTTTACTGGCTTAGCCAGTAGTTTTAGACAGGACCAGAGTAATAGTTATTGTAGGATATGAGGTTACAATGATTAAAGTTGCTAAGGCTTGTGCTCACCAGAAGGCCCTGTGGGAAAGGCACGGCAGCAGCCCCACGGGTGGAAATCGGTTGAGGGGTGAGAGGCAGTTGTGAGTGAGGAGAGAGTCAGTTGAGTGACAGCTGGAAGTGAGGTTGTGATTGGCCGGATGAACGAATGGACAGTGTATGAGCAGGAAGCTGATTGGCTGAATGAATGCACGGACAGTGTATGAGCAAGAAGCTGATTGGATGGTAGGATGTGTGGACAGCAGCACTGCAGCTGAGCCAGCCAATGGGTGCCCTCTTTCTGTTAAGTCCTGTTAGGCCTCGGTCTGGTTTCAGTGTCAGGTTGAAATTAAAGGTATAAAAAGGGGCCCATTTTTACAATAAAGTGATTTCCTTTGGATGCATAAGGGGGTCCGTGTCCGTTCCCACTGCCACAAGTCATGGCCACGATGATTCAACCAGCCCTTGCAAGCCTTGCACAGGCCCCGTTTGGTGTCTGCTGTGAGGGTTTTCTGGGGGCTGAGCTTGTGGTGACCCATCAGCTGATGCAGCAGCCACAGCTCTCTAGGCAAATCCTTGTAAGAAATGGGACAAGAGACCAGCTCCTCTGAAAAGGCCTTTATTAAAGGCAGCTCTGGGTGTGAGCCCAAGGGATCGCACACACCGCCACTGCTCCCGCTGGATGATGCTGAGGAGGAAGTGCACAGCTTTGTCTCCCAGCAGAGCTGGGGCTTCCATCCTCATGAGCGTCCCTAAGAAAGCATTTGTTGGCTCATGGTCTAGGGGTGTCATTTAGATTGCGTGCTGTAAAAGTTATGGTGACAGGACAGAACCCAGATCTAGTTCATGGTATATGATTTTCTGCAGTTCTGCTGGGCTACAGTTTTTACTCTTTCGTTATATGCTTGTTTGTTTTGGGGGTCCAAATTGCACCAAAGGTCCCTCATTTGCATGTGGTTCATGTGCAAGTTCTTTTGGGAGCAGTGGAAGTGATCCCCAATGGAAAGGGCCATGGACACAGGGCAGGTGATGGGAAGGAATACAAATACAGGATCAGCAGAACACAACTTATCAAGGGATATTAACAATGACAACAAAAGGTAAGTTTAGAATTTTAACATTCAACATTCAATAGCAAACAAACATTTTAATTAAGAGCTTATCAACACTTGATATTCCTGGATAAACTAACACTTTAATCAAGAGTTTCTGTCTTTGGGGTTTTATTCCTTCCATCCTGACCTTTCAACAGCCTGGAAGTGGCCCATGGTGGCCCATGAACCTCTGCTAACCCTGTGCACTTTTCCTTGCAGGTCCCCAGTGCAACGCCTCAGTGGACCTGATTGGCACATGCTGGCCCCGGAGCGCGGTGGGACAGCTGGTGGCTCGGCCCTGCCCCGAGTACTTCTATGGCGTGCGGTACAACACCACCAGTAAGAGGGGCAGCACTGCTGGGGACACAGTGGGCAAGGGTTCTGGGACACAAGTGACCATACACCTCTGGGAACAAAGCTCATCAGCCATAAAGGAAACAGTGCCTCAGACCCCAGATTTCAGGGAGAGTCATTTCAGAGAAGCAGCTTTATAAGCAGGTCCTGGGAGGACGAGAGGGCTGATGTCCCCATCTTGGGGACACAGACAGAGAAGTAATCCTGCCCTGCCCTTGAAGGTGGTACAGGGGCCTGAAGCTTCCAGCTGAGCAAAGACTAGGGGACTTTGAACATCCTCCCTTCCTGGCGCAGGTGGTTGCACTGTCACTGCCAGGGACATGTTGGGAGTAGAGGATGTAGCGATATGAAAAGTGCCCAGAGTCATTCCTAGCATAAGATTGAGTTTCTGAGCACCCAAGTGCAGCTTTTGATGAAAGAAACACCTTGCTTTTCACAAAAAACATAGATTTTTCCATCCTGCACATTCTTGCAGTCATGGAGGGTGGCACAGACACACAGCTCCTGTTGCTTTGTGGTGCCTCCTGTGCCGCTGTGGGAGCCTCTCTGCATTAATCACAACTTGAGCTTGTCTCTGAGCCCTTCCCACCCCATCACCCTGATGAGGCTCACAGCCTCCTGTTATTGGTAGCCCGGTCTCACCTCAGTGCTGGCATTGCCCTACTGCTGACACCAATGACAGACTCTCTGGGGTGCCTAGGCCATTCCTTCCCAGTCAGCCTTGACAACTACTGTCCTTGCTGGGAGGAAAAAAGCTCCTAATTCAGGGAGAGAAGTGAAACTTTGTGCTGCCGTCTCAGCAGAGAGCCTTGGCTGGCACATGATCACCCAAGCAAAGAGCAGAGTGAAAGGGAAGAAGAGAAGAACTTGTGCTGCTTCCACTGCATCCCTGTGTGTGGTGAGGAGGTGTTGGGGTCCCCCAGTGCCAAGGGCAGAGTTGGTGCAGACCCATAGCTCTTGAGTGGGTCTGAAATATTCCAAGGATTTGGGTTCTGCAGTTGTGACCCAGACAGTAGCTGAGCTGCCTTCAAAGCAGAAGATACCAGGCCTGGCCTGATGCCAATGCCCTGCATTAGTGACAGTCAGGTCACGTGCCTGTGCCTATCCCCATGTTCTGTTAACACTTGAATGGGCATCCTCTCTTTCAGATAATGGATACAGGGAATGCCTTGCGAACGGGAGCTGGGCAGCACGTGTCAACTACTCCCAGTGCCAGGAGATCCTCAGTGAAGAGGTAGGAGCTTGGGAGTCCCTGGGCTCTTGGCAGGGAGGTGAGAGACAGATGATGGAGTTTTGAAAGACAGCAGCATCCAGGCCAGGAATGGCCCGTGGGAGCTGAGGGCTGAGCATGCAGCAGCATCCCAGTGATAAAGTTGCACGTGGCAATTATGACCCCTTCTTGATTTGCATTTTTATTCCCCATCAGAAATAAAGCATGCCTGTTTCCAGCCCCATTAAAAATCGAGGAGGATTGGCAGGGTGAGGTCCCCAGTGTCTCTGAGTACAGATCAGCCCTGTCACTTTCCTGCATCTCCCTCCTGACAATCAGTGAAAATCCCATCCTTCCCTGCTGGCAATGAAATAAAGGAGATATTTAGGAAGCTGAAAGATATACAAAAATGGGGATCAAGCCCCTGAGTAGGTCAAGCCCCCCTTGAAGCAGAGGAGAAGAGATACGAGTTTTTCATTTGCAGTTGATATCAACTCTGGTATTTAACATGCAGATATCTCTTGCCAGGAATGTTTTTTTCACTCACTTAATTGCTTATTTACCAACTGGATGAGTGCCTAACATCAGGAGTGATCAATTAATTCAATTATCACTCACACTTTCTTGCGCCCAAATTCATCCTAGCCTGTCAGCTGCCTGTCAGCTGCCCCCAGGGCAATGGGGGATGAACTGAGATATAAGATTCCAGTGAGCTCAACTGAGTTCCAGCAGGGTTTCCCCAGAGGAGGGGTTGGGATGTCGCAGCACTGAGCTGCTCTGGTACAAGTGAGATGTGAAACCAGGCTGGTGCCTTTCCTTCCCACATGAGCCCCATCTCCTTCCATTCCCACTGTCCTGTCTCAGGGTGAGCTCCAATTGCTTCCTGAAAAAGGGCCCAGAATTTGAGGTGCAGCTGCCAGAGGTGATGTGGTGGAGGAGGTGGGTTTGTGCTAGTACCAGGGCTGCTGTTGACCCTCTGCCCATCTCCCCCACTCCCAGAAGAAGAGCAAGCTGCACTACCACATCGCTGTCATCATCAACTACCTGGGCCACTGTGTTTCGCTGGGGGCCCTCCTCGTGGCCTTTGTCCTCTTCATGCGCCTGCGGTGAGTGACAAACCTGCTGCCGTGTTCCTGCAAGGCCATCTCAGGCAGGGATGGGCCCAGCTCCTGTGCTTTGCCATCTACTCCACCATTGCCCTGCAGGCTGGAGGCATCCTGCCTATCTCAGGGTTGTTTTTCTTTTGCTGCTTTTTTAAAGCATCTAGTTATGGAGGCAGAGGGTCCTCCTTGGTGCCTTCCATCTCCTGGTCTTCTTCCTGCCCACCTCACCCAGGGCATGGTCCCAGCAGATCACCCTTGGGGTCCCAACAGAGACACTCAGCTCCACAAACAGCACTGTCCCCAGTCCCCCTGCTCTGATGGTGCCTTGTTCCACCCCTCTCCAGAAGCATCCGGTGCCTGAGAAACATCATCCACTGGAACCTGATCACAGCCTTCATCCTACGCAATGCCACGTGGTTCGTGGTGCAACTCACCATGAACCCAGAGGTGCACGAGAGCAATGTGGTAGGTGCAGCTCTTCCAGGCTGAGCCCAGTCCTGAGCAGTTGGGGGGTGTGAGGACCCTGGAGATCACAGAAACATGAAGTGGTTTGGGTCTGAAGGGACCTTAAGGATCACTTATTTCCAAGCCCCCTGCCATGGGACACCTTGACTATCCCAGGTTGCTCCAAGCCCCATCCAGCCTGGCCTTGGACACTTCCAGGGATGGAGCAGCTGCAGCTTCTCTGGGCAACCTGTTCCAGGGCCTCACCACCTTGCCAGGGAAGAATTTCTTCCCTAAGCCTGCTCTCTTTCAGTTTGAAGTCACTAAGATGTGGCTACAAAAGCAACTTCAGAGAACAAATAGGGCTGGCTGGTGGCTGGCAGGCACCCCATGTGTATGAGAAACACGGGTTTGATTGCTCTGCCGGGGTCTGTGCTGCTCCATGCATTGATTGCACCACTGTGACACAGAGCTCGACAGGCTCCACATCTCCTGACAGGTTTGGTGCCGCTTGGTCACTGCTGCCTACAATTACTTCCATGTCACCAACTTTTTCTGGATGTTCGGCGAGGGCTGCTACCTGCACACGGCCATCGTGCTCACGTACTCCACGGACAAGCTCCGCAAGTGGATGTTCATCTGCATCGGCTGGTGTGAGTGCCAGGCTTCCCCTCACCCAGCGCTACCCAGGGTTCAGTGATGGGTGATGCCCCCTCCAGCCTCTGCTCCAGTTCTTCTTGCACACAAAGAGCTGCAAAAAGTGTTCCAGGAGCAGGAGGATGGGATTTGCATGGACACCTCATCTCACTGGGTGGTTTGTGTGTGGTGGCTTTCGTGTGAGAAAACCCCTGTTACGTGGTTTTGTGGCGACCTTTCACCTCTGAGACTCATCTGTGTGTTCCCCTGCAGGTATCCCCTTTCCCATCATCGTTGCCTGGGCCATTGGGAAGCTCTACTACGACAATGAGAAGTGAGCCTGATAGCTCTTATCCTCTGTTCTTCTTTCTATCCCAAATCCTCAGGGATCAGTTGTATCAGGAATTCTGTCAGGGAGGGGAAAAAAGGATAATGTTCTTCCCTTCTTTCTTTTATCTCACCTTTCATGTCTCTGCAGCACAAGCCCTGCCCCTGCTGGTTTCTCCTCAAAAGGCAAATGTGATTTTTAAGGGGAAAAATATTATACCAGATTTCCTACAATAGGTTTGCTAAAGAGAGCTGGGATTTAACCAGCAGAGATCTAAATTATCCCCACCTGAGCCATTTTCATAAACACCTGCTGATGAAAGTCTTAACAGGTACCTGAGAATTCATCCCCGAGCGGGAAGTTGAAAGGAGCCCGTTGAGATGAATGGCAGCTTGTTCTGTTTTTCAGAGGTAGTTTTCCCTGCTGACTGCAGAAGTCCCGTGCTACTCACACAGGCACTGATTGAACAACCCTGACAAGGTGCTCCCAGGACAGGGATACACCTGAGTGAGCTCCTGCAGGGTTTGCTGAGGACAGAGCTGGCCCAGACCTGTGTGTGAGGTTATGCAGAATCGTGGAATATCCTGAGCTGTAAGGAGCCCACAAGGAACATCGAGTCTGACTCCTGGCTCTGCTCAGACACCACAACAATCCCAACCTGTGCATCCCTGAGAGCATTGCCCAGAAGCTCCTGGAGCTCTGGCAGCCTCGGGGCTGTAACCATTTCCTGGGGCACCTGTTCAATGCCCAAGCACCTTCTGGGGGAAGAACTTTTCCTGATATCCATCCCAAATTCCCCTGTGACACAACCTCAGGCCATTTCCTTGGGTCCTGCCCCTGTCACAGGGAGCAGAGATGGGGGCTGCCCCCTGGGGAGAAGCTGCAGCCCCTGATGAAGTCTAAACTCAGTCACCTCTGCCCCAGCTGAACATTCCAAGTGTCCTCAGTTGCTCCTCATGTGGCCCCTCCAGACTGCTCCCCATCTTCCTGTCCCTCCTTTGGATGCTCTCTAATGGCTTCAGATCTTTCTTACATTGTTGTGCCCAAAACTGTCCCCGGGATGCGAGGTGAGGCTGCCCCCATGCAGAACAGAGTGGGGACAGTCACCTCCTTTGTGAGGAGGGTGTCCCTGCTTGTCCTGCAATAACCAGCTCCCACATCCATATGCCCACACACACCTCCTTTAACTGGGTTCCCAGGGAAGCTATTTCACAATGGCTGCAGCAGTTTGAGTTTTAGTGCTTTCACCTCACAGACAGTGACTTACAGAGGCTGTTGCAAGGACAGGAGTCTATCCAGGTCACTCCCATGTCAGGCTTGTCCTTGCCTTGCAGGTGCTGGTTTGGGAAGCGAGCGGGTGTTTATACTGACTACATTTACCAAGGCCCCATGATCCTGGTGCTTCTGGTAAGAGCAAAGTGACCTTTTGTGTGCTAGAGTCCTTCTGTGTGCAGGTGGGTCACAGCTGCTTCTGTACAGGGTATTGCCTCCTCCTTTAGCTTCACTCTGCTGGGGCTGGTTCTGCTGCCCCACAGCAGCA
Source organism: Hypocryptadius cinnamomeus (assembly GCA_013400635.1). Classification (NCBI taxonomy): domain Eukaryota; kingdom Metazoa; phylum Chordata; class Aves; order Passeriformes; family Zosteropidae; genus Hypocryptadius; species Hypocryptadius cinnamomeus. The sequence goes on from VYZP01063060.1 coordinate 34,890, forward strand.
CTGCCCCTCACCCAAACTGCCCCTTGAGCAATTCTGGGCTTGGGGTGGGCTGCAGAAGGAGCCTGGAAACCCCACTCTGACAGGGGTGTCCCATCAGCAGACTCCAACATGCATCAGTAGGTCCCTCCATCCCTGCCATGGCACTGTTTGGGTGTGGGTGGATGCTTTGCCAAGCATTTGCAGAAGCCTGGGATCCTTGACTCCATTACGTGATCCTGATTCCACTTCTCTGTTCCTGGTCCCCAGCTGAGTAGCTGTGCTTGATCCAAGGGTCACGTGGATGGGGCTTTGTCTTTTTGGGGTGGACAAGAAGAGCAGAGGTGGCAGGTCACAAGCTGGGGGTCCAACCTGTGTTTGCAGGGGAAAAGCCATGCACAAAGTCCCAAAACTATTCCTTCCTCCTTGCCCAATGCTGAGAAAACTCAAAGGAGTAAAAATCACCAGCATGATGGAATAATTGATCCTGCTTTCCGTTTTTTAGCCCACCAGGCAGCCAGGCCACTACTAATTCCTGTCAATTGTGCTCAGCTCCAAAGACTCCTTCCCCTTCCCTCATTAGCAATTTGGCAGCCAAGAGAGCGACCAGGCAGACCCTGGATGTGATGGCAGCCACTCTCTGCCTTAGATTCTTCCTTTCCCTCAGCTTTTTCACCTTCAGCCATTCCTCTAGCACTTGTCCTTCCTTGGCAATCTCCTGGCATGCCCTGCTGCCCTGATCCCCTGACCAAACTCCTAAATCTTATTATTCAAGTGTTTTTTAAAAAGGCAGACATCCTCTCATGGTGCATGGAAGGCAGTAGATCAGGTTCAAGAGGAAACATTCCCATTTCCCCTGGCTCCCCCTTCCCCCCTCATCGCAGAGGAAATGGGAGGAAATACTGAGGGAGCAGACACTAACCAGTGACCCTGTTCCTCCCAGATCAACTTCATCTTTCTATTCAACATTGTCCGAATCCTCATGACAAAGCTCCGAGCTTCAACCACATCAGAGACAATCCAGTACAGGTAAGAGCATGAGCGACCCTGCTGGAAGCCAGCCTAGGAACTGGGTTCTCTCATGATTACTGGGGATGGGAACAGCCCCATTAGCCAGGTAGCAAGGGGATGGGAGCATGGAGAGACACCTAAGAGCATCTCAAGTGTTCTTTGGAGGCACATGGTCATTAAATCTGGCCAGAGAGACCCTTATGCTGTAGAGTGTGGATGGCTGTTTCTGCCTTAGAAGTGAACTCTTGGGATTTGAGTCTCTTTGCACAAGCCTGTTCTGGTGGGACCTGATGAGCTCTCCAGGCTGGGAGCTGCAAATCCTGGCATAGAGGTGAGAATTAAATCACTGCTTGACAGAAAAGCATAAGCTGAGGAAGCTGATGAATCAATGCCACTCCAACACCTCCTTGTAAAGAAGAAGACAGTACTCCCACAGCACAAGGCAGGAAGATTTAACCCCTCCTTGCCTGTTGGGGGATATTTTGCAGTAAGAGGTGCATGGTCAGAGCAGCTCCCCTGAGTACCTGGAACAGAAGACACTTTGGGCTTCATCATTGCCTCTGTCTGGATCATTTTGTGGGCAGGAATTGGGGAATCTCACTGTGTGCCAGGTCAAGAGAAGCTGTTTTGAGGTGGTAGGTGGCTTTTTCAGCTGAGAAAGGAAAAATTCTCGTTCTCTTATTGGGAAAGCTACACCAGTAAATGTGCTGTACTGTAGTTTTCCAGCTCCTATCCTTGGTTCCCTCCAGCTCCTCCATGTCATCAGCCCATTTGTGTCAGGGACTGTTCTCCCCTCTAAATCAGAGATGCAAAACGGGTCCCAGACCTCCTCCCTGCCCAGCTCAGACCCTCCAGGGATGACCATCTACTGTTGGAATATGTCCATTAACAGGATTTTTAAGCAAAAAGTGATGACTTGGCATTGTTCTTGTCCGCTGATCCAAAGGAATGAGGTACCAAACCTCAATCATTCCCACACTCTCTGTATCAGCACTATGACTTTTCACCAACTGTACTTGTAATCCCATTAAGATATCAAATTAATTACCTGAGATAAGGTTTTCACAAACTTGTGTTGAAGGGTGTGAATTATTATACCCTCCTTAATTCATTTTTAATTGAGCTGTAGATCAGCCAAGCAATCATTCTATGCCAGCTCAAGGTCAGGCCTCTGCTCTCCACTGCCCTTTTCTGAGTGGAGAAGCAGAGCAAGAGCCCAGTGCTCAAATCAGCCCAGTCCCTTGGAAACTGCACTGGAAAACAGCCCAACTTGGCTCCGTCCTCCCCTAGTCACTGGTTTTCAAGTCCCAGCAGACCAGTCCAAGCCATGCTGGTGCTGGGAGTGGGATGGGCAGAGCCCTTGTACCCAGGGCTGCACTGTAGCAGCTCACATCCCTGTTTTCTCCCTAGGAAAGCAGTCAAGGCCACACTGGTGCTGCTGCCCTTGCTGGGGATCACCTACATGCTGTTCTTTGTCAACCCCGGGGAGGATGAGATCTCCAGGATAGTCTTCATCTACTTCAACTCCTTTCTGGAGTCTTTCCAGGTAATGGTCCTCCACATTGGCTTCCATCCCAGTCCTCTCACCAAGGGATGTGGAGGAGCCCATCCTGGCTGATGCCTCATCCCACTTCTGCTCCCTCTCGAAACCAGACATCCCCAAACCGCAGAGCTGTTGCAAAGCTCCTGGCTCGGGGGTACCTGTTTGCTGTGACTCTGCTACTTGTCTCCTTCCAGGGCTTCTTCGTCTCTGTTTTCTACTGCTTCCTGAACAGTGAGGTGAGCACAGTGGGCTGGGTTTTTTTGTGGGGTCTACAGCCTTCCTTGCAAGCAGACAAGTTCAGCATGAGGCTCTACTGCTGCACAGGGCTTGGAGGGTGCTGGTCCCTAATTCCCCGTCTGAAGGTCTTTGGTGATCGGAGTTGGTGCTTCACCTCCACCCCAGGTACATCTGCAGCCCCAGATTTTGCCCAGACAGAATGGCTGCTGTCTGTCTGCTCCTCTGGAGGAGGAAAATCCACCCCCAAGAACAGATGCTCTCACAGTGCACCTGTGTGATTTGGTGCAGCAGAGCCAAGGGTCCTTCCCATCCCAGGGAAATCCTTCCCCAGGGTGAGCCCCATACACATGTGGATTGCACATGGATGAGGATATCTCCCAGGCTCTGACCCAAAACACAAACAGCAGAAAGCAAAGGAGCTGAGAGTAGAAGCGAATCCTGGGGGCAGGTATTTGGGCAGCTCTTTCCTCTGCCTCCTCAAAAGCTCCCACACCTTCGCTGGCTCAGGAAAGTTTACCCTGCATGAACCTGTTTTGTTAGCAAATCACGTATCATTAATCCATTTTTGGCTGGAGGACTGAGAAGGATGGCTGGTGCCTCTGAACAGCCTCTGTGTGATGACCAAATGTCCCTCATTGATCTCGCCCAGGTGCGATCGGCCGTACGGAAGCGGTGGCACCGGTGGCAGGACAAGCACTCCATCCGTGCCCGCGTGGCGAGGGCCATGTCCATCCCCACCTCCCCGACCCGTGTCAGCTTCCACAGCATCAAGCAATCCACGGCTGTCTGAGCCAGGAGCGAGAGGCCGCAGTGGGAGCCAACATCCCCACTGTGGGGAGCCCCTGGGAGGGGGGCACGGCACAGGAGCAGGTCCTGCTGGTGGCCCCAGCCCCACAAGGAGAGCATGAACTCACTTGGTCATGGGACACCTGCACAGCTCCTGCCCCATGTGCTGGGCAGGCCTGGAGGACAGGACAGCTGAGATGCTGCTGTGTCATCTCCCTGGCAGCTGTGTGACCTGCTGGCATCGCAGAAAGAGCCAGAAGGACCTGGAGAGGTTGCAGCAGCTCTCTGCCAGCTCCATTCTGGGTATGATGTCTCAGGGTTTGGGCATGATTTATTGGGTTTGTCTGCTTTGAGGTGACAGGAAACCAGGACATTGCTGGGACAGCTGGGTCAGCCTTCCAGTGAGCACATGCTAGAATGTTGCTGGTGGGGGGGAACCCTCTAGAGGAGCCAAAGTCCTATCTGTTGGAAGGGGGTATTGGAAGGGATGGATGGAGAGCCCTGGAGTGATTGTTGCTTCATGTGGCTGTGTTTTTGTAGCACTGGGGTTGAGTCCTTCCCCTGTCTCTTGCTGTGTCTCCTGGTGTCCTGTAACTGCTGCTTGGTCTGACTAGGTCATTTCTCATCACCAAAGGTGGGGTAAAGCAATGGGGTGAGAGAGGGGAAATAACTCCCCCTCCCATGGGGATGGGCCCTAGGGGCTCTGAACAGCCACACAGAGTTGGCTTGATCTGGAGGGAAACACAGGAATTACATAAATTCTCTGGTTCAGCCCAGATGGATCCACAGGTCTCTGCAAAGCCCTGGACCTCAGGCTGACTCCATGTCCCTGCCCAGAGGGTGGAAAGGTGAGGGAGCCCTGCAGTGGAGCGGTGACTGAGGTCCCCAAAGGCAGGTACCACAGGGACAGGCCCTGGCTCTGCCCCCTTCTCCTTGCCCTGCTTTTACGTGGACAGGTGGGCCCAGTGCCAAAGCTGCTCCTTGCTCTTGTGCAGGGGATGGGACCAAACCATCCCCACGTTGGGGTTAAGTGCCTTGGAGGAGCAGCAGCCTCCTTTCCCTTCCTTCCCTTCCTATCTCCCTCCCCATTCTGGGGACTCCAGATTGTCCCCTGTTCCCCCTCTCTCATTGCCCTCTTTCATGTGGTCACCAAAAGCAGCTGAGCAGAGGAGTGGATTTGCCTTGACCTCTTTGGAGCCACCTTTTCCTTGTCCCATACAAGGTCTGGGGATGCCCAGGCAAAAGACAGATTACAGCAGGTATAGGGCTGTCTGCCCTCTGCATCCCAGGGATTTTGCCACTGGGGCCATACAGGGTCTGGTATGAACCCCTTCACACTTCTGCCTCAGTTTTCCCACTATAAAGAACAGGCATAAATGTTTTCTGCCATGGGGAGATTTAAGCATCTTTGAAATGGCAGTATTTTGTGATTTCCTCAGGATATACCACCAGAAAGGAATAAAATCTTGCATCTTTTTATTTAAAGAGAAGCATAGGGAAAAACCTCTGGGGTCTTTCTTCAAACATTTGTGAAATTCAGTAGTTTAGAGCAAATTCCTCCCACCTCCCTCCCATTTTGATTTTCTACCTTCATGTCTACAGTGCAGCAAAACTGGAAATATTCCATTGACTCCAATAATCTGCTGGGAACAGCAAAGGTTCACAGTATGACACAGCGACCACAACAAGGACCATACCCTACATAGGGCACATTTCAGTCTTTGTTCAAATTCAGCCGCTGCCAACAGTCCCCAAAACTGCCTCTTCTTCAAAATATGGGTGTGAAAAAGACCCCTGGAGTTACTTAGTGGGAAAAGTGGCAGCTTCCAGCTCTATGGACACTTTCTGCTGGTGCCCTACAAGGAGTAGACTTGCATCTTCTGTGTCTTGGTTTCTCTGTTGGGTACTTTGGCAGGAGCTAATAATGATCTCCTGGCAATGGAGAAGGGGAAATGCCCCAGAGAGCTTTTTTCCTCATCCCTGCAAGTGGTGTTGCCAAAAAATGATGTCCTACATGTTCAATTTGGATTTTTCTAAAGTGGGGTCTTTTGGTGGAAAGAAGCTGGAAATTGAAAAACCAAAGAAAGAAACCCAAACAGAAGCATCTGTGTTCACATCACTGTTTTTCCCTTCTCCTCTTGGTGGTCTGCTCCAACTGATGTGACTTTGCTTTCCGTAGCTGGAGTGTGTATTCTCAGTCTTGTTTGATTAAAAATACTTCAATTCCTTTTGGAGCATGTTTATCTTTTGGAAAAGACAACCCTGGCATGGCCCCTCCCCAGTTTCCATGGGATCATCCTCACACTGCAGTGGGCTCAGCAACCCACTGGTCCAGAGGCTTTTTTGTCTCCTTTCTACCCCAACTCCATGTGCCCAGAGCATGGAGGTGGCTTTCCACAAAGGTATCTACACCATCTCATCCAAGAGAATCCCACACAGGTTTTCCAGACAAGTACCATCAGGACTGGAGAAAGTCCTCCAGGTTTTCCCCCTTGCCAAGTGAGCTAATACAGCATAAAAACGTAATGCGTTTCACAGCAGGAGGGAGGGCCAATGAAACTTGACTTTCATTTCATACATCAGTGTTTACAAGTGAAATTCAGACACAAACAGATTTCTGGTCAAGCTCTTCTGATGCAGAATTAATTTGTTCATCACACAGAGCCTTGAAGAGCACTGTAATTTAGTAAGCACCATGCACATAAATAATAATTACAGGTTCCTGCTGATTACATGATTGTATTTAAACTTATCAAGTAACTCTGAGATTAATGACTTGCCAGTCCAGTGCTCTTGACAAGGCTGAAGCCTCTTGGCATCTTCCTGTGTTAACCCTTTATGTTATCCTGGTACCTTTCAGGGTTGGGAAAAGCAAAACGGGACTCCAAGGATGGGATCTCGTGGTGCTATGGGATATCCCAGTGGGATGATGCACAGGAGCTTCTCCAGCACAGTGAGATGGATTTTTATTTAGCTTGTTTATTTGGTTGACACATTAAACCCACCATGGAGGTTGTCGCCAGTCCTGGAGTCACTTCCCACCCTCAGCTCCACCACCTGGGATCAAAGTTTGGGTGCCCTGAGATATATCCCCAGCAAACCAAGGGCCAGCAACGGAGAAAACCTGCCAACAGAGCCTGAATGGAGGCAGAGGGAAGCTCATGATCCTGATTCCCTGAAGGATCTGTGCCTTCATTCCACCTTCCAATAAGGCTGCCCTGTGCAAATATCCCTACTGCCAGAGCCAGGCACGTAAATCACAGGTTTATGGCTAGTATTTAAAGCAAAGCAGGGCTGTCATTCCCCTTCCTCAAACAACACATATCTGTCTGGTGGTCCTCAGCTTTGGACCATTCCTGGATATTGAACCCTGCTGTACCTTCCCAGGCAGGTAAGGACTCTGGAAGGGGTGGGAGGTTAGGAAGGAGAGGAAATCTCGTGGCAGTTTTTCAGCCCAGTGGGTTCAGTTGTGGCTTTCATCACTGTCCGCCCCAAGATGCCTCTCATCTGTGATATGTTGTCCTTTGAGCACTGCTAAACTCCCAAATAAATATTTCATCCTTTAATTCCAATGCCCCCTCCTTCACTGCTCTCTGCAGAGCGAGCCTCACGCTGATATTTGTCATCAAAGTTGCAGTTAAATCGCTGTCAGATACACGTGGTGGTGGTAGGAGACAGGCAGCTCTGCCACCCTCATGAAAATTTCAAAGGGACATATTTTTCCACTTTGGAGGAAAACTAAAGATCAGAGACACAAGTGATTCCATGGGAGAGCTCATCTCTTCAGCCACTGAGAGAATCCTTGAGGAGCCCCTGGGCCATACTGAAGGCAGCAGAGGTGTGTGATCACAGCCTGCTGAATTGGCACCTGCACAGAGCAGGCATGGGTTAATCCCACAACCAGGAATTCATGTGCTCACCCACAGCTGAGTCCATCCTTCCAACTGGTGCCCACATCCAGAGGGATGTGCACCAAGGACTGTCCAGGTTTTCCAGGTTTGCTTGGAAATAGCTGTAGTCCCCAACCACCCACTCCCAGGAGAGCCTCTGCAAGCACCATGGCTGAGATCCCTGGCCCTGCCCTCCTCCCTGTCAGACAAAATTTTCCATGGGAAAGTTACCTGTAGGCTGCTGAAATCTGTTGCTGAGCCTCTTGCTTAGTGTGGAAACTGAGGCACGGATTTGCTATGGATTTTGGGAAATATTGAGCTCTGCTGGCTGAGCAGCATCCTGACAGGCACCTCTGCTGCAGAGCATCCTCTAGCCCCAGAGCATCCTCTGTCCAGGTCTGAGACCTGTTTCAGGAGACATCAGTGTGAAGTGGGCTTGGGACCCTCCTCAGCAGCCCAGAGCCTCCTTCTGCCCCAAGGAAATGTCCCCAGCACCCCACCCTGACCCAGCCAACCCCACCAAACATGATTGCTGTCTGTTCTGAGCTTCCACTTCCAGCCAGCTGGCTGATGTATCCAGGTGCCCTGCCAGATCCTAATTTTGAGTGCAGCAGGAGAAGGGTCACAACTTCCCTCACTCAGCACTGTACCCACAGGCCCAGTACCCAGTGGGCCCAATGCAGATGCTTGAGATCCAGATGTCCATGTCCTCTCCTGGTCCTTTGCTGCTTCATTTTCTGCCTCCCCATTTTTCATAGAGGCAAATCACCAAGGACCTGTCCCTGCCTGCCCTTCTCAGCACATGGTGTTGGTGACATGGCTGTCAAAGCCCAGCCAGCAAAAAGTCTTTGGGATTTGTGTGCTGAGTGTGGCTGACCTCCAAACATGAGGTGTCAGAGCCCCTGGCTCAACCCCAAAGGATCTTCTCTGACTGCCAGGAACTATTAACATCTCTCTCCTTCCAGAAGGATGTCAGCTTTGTTTGGAATGAAACCAGCCTTTGGAAGAGCAGATGATCCAGTGATGCTGCAACCAGTAGGGTCTCCTGACCCGTGCTTGCAGCTCTGGGCATGTCAGGTGAGGTCTTGGAGGGTGGATGAAGCTCTTCCTGCAATGGGATAGCTGGAGAGTCCCAAGGAGCTAGTGGCTCTGAAGAATCCTGTGGGGATGTGAAATACAGGGCAAAAAGGGTAGCCCTGGGTTAAGCACTTCCAGTAATCCCAACAGCAGAGGAACAATTACTGGCACAGCAGGAGCCAGAGACCTGGAGAAACACAAACAGGGGAAACTGCAGCCTAAGAATGAAACACACAAGCGCAGAAGCAGGATCTTTGTACAAGTCAGGAAAAAGCAGTGTGACTCTGCCAGCTAGTTCAAAAGGAAACTAGGATGAGATATTCAGGAAAAGCCTTGGATTATAGGCAAGAATAATTGCATCCTGATTGGAGTTTGAGTGACACTCCACCCACCCAAGCCAGAGTAATAGAATGCTCATGTTTCTGATTAAAATTATTTGGGTGGCTAAAGGGAGCTATATTTTAATGCATTAATGTGGTTAGGGTGTGTTTAGAGGCTGCACATTGAATAATAATAAATAAGCACATAAAGTAGACTTTTTTTCCGCTGGGGAATGTCCTGCCGCATTTGCATGCAGGAAGTGCTTTCCATGCAGGGAGTGCTGTGTCCAACTCTGGAGACCCCAAGAAAGAAAGGACATGGAGCCTTCTGCAGTGATTCCAGAGAAGGCCATAGAGATGCTTCTCTACTCTGAAGACATGCAAGAAGAGCTGGGGTTATTCATCTGGAGAAGACTCTAGGGAGACTTTAGAGCCCCTTCAGGTGCCCAAAGGGGCTCCAGGAGACCTGGAGAGGGACTTTGGACAAGGGCATGGAGTATGAGGAAAAGGGGGAATGGCTTTCCACTGCCAGAATTGAAGTTTGACACATAAATCACGGACTGGATCAAAGTGCATCTCACCCACTTCAGGAGCAGTCCCACTGCTTCCACCCAGGATCTGGTGCTCCCAACATAACTGAGTCCACCTTTATCCTGGTCCCCAGCTCCTTAGCAAAACTTTCATTAGCTTCCTTGTTTCTTTAGTCAGGAGGGTTCTAACTCCTTTTCTCCTTGTTGTTAGCCCTTGCACACAAACCCAACCTTAAAAGGCATAAACCCCACATATTTTAATTCAGATCAGCTTACAAAGGCTTCATTCATCTCTTTTGACCCCCAGGGTAAAACTTTAGTCTTAAATAATTAATTCTGCTTGGTTGGGTTTGTTTTTTTCCAAAGGAGATTCATTTCCTGCCGTTAAATTTCCCACCTGTGTATAATTCCCATGTTTTTCCATTTCTTTTTCCAAAAGCAGTGCCCCCACACATAATGTGATAGCAGGGAACAAAACCTAGCCCAGTCCCCAGAGATTTTTTCCTATAGAAGTTTCAAGTCAGGCATGGTACACCTAAATTGTGTGGGGAGCTTTGAAGGCCCTGGCATAGCCCAAATCATCACAAATCCCAACCTGGCAAAAGAAGGCTTGAGTCAAGCACTGATGGAGAGGAGGAAGTGTGGAGCCAGTGCCATGACAAACAAGGGAAATCTATGCAAAATGGGAAGCAATTAAGGCTGCAGGAGGAGAAAATGGCTTCTTTCAAACCATCTTGATTATAGGGCTGCAAAGGCCCAGAGCTCCCATGGCTTATCACCAGCATGAATAGATGAAAAGGTTGTTAATCAGAATTATCAGAAGCTCTCCCAAAACCAAACACCCTCACTGGAGCAAGGGCTGGCAGGGAACTTCGATGTTCCACAGCTTCCTCTGCTTAGCCCTCACCCATGAATGTGCTGGTCGGAAGAGGCCAGTGGCTTGTTGGTCTTTCCAGAAAAGGGCTGGGGATTTCACACTGGTGGTTGGGAAGGTGACACCTCTGGTGGAGCAGGATGGAAATGGACCCTCCACAGCCTGTCCCCATCCCACACAGCCCTTCTCCTTCCCTGACATCCTGAAAGGCCAACTATGAGAAATTGCTACTCCCTTTCAGAAATTTAGAAAGGTTTATTAAACCTTATCAAAAATACAACAGAAGACTGAATAGACAAAATGGCTCTGGGAGCAAAGGATTTTTCCCACCATATGCTCAACCACACAGTGGAGCTTTCGCCCTTTAACCCTTTAACCCCTCCCAAAGTTCTGTCCATCGACTCTTCTTCGCTGTCCTGTGGTGGAGATCACTTCCTTAAATCTTCAGTGGAGGTCAGGTGTTGCCATAGTAACAAGCTAACCCTCCCAAATGTCCCAAACCCAGGTTGTCCCTTGATAAAAATGAAGGGGGTAAAACATAACTATAAATCTATAAAACTTAACATATATACATTATATTTGTCTGTTAATTGTGAGAGTCAATCATCACATTACTCATCTATCACACCAGTGGTGTTGGTGCTGTGGGAAGGAGTTTGTCAAGACTCCAAAAGCCAAGCTGTGACATGGGCTGATATCTTGCCAAGGTGGGATGGGGCCAAGGTATGGCTGGGAGAGGGCAGACGTGGTTCCTTTCCTTGTCCACCCTCATCCCCCTGGCAATGACCACATGGACAGTCACAAGGAGAATACAAGGCTTAGAAAAGGACCTGTGTCCAGCCAAGGTCAGATTTGGTCCTCTGACCTCCTAAAAGGATAAACCCCAGCTCCACATCCTGGAGCTCTAGGAAGCAGCTGGGACACCCCTCGTCAGCTCCCTGAAAAAGCTCTGGGAGTTTAAAGCAAGAACGGAGTGGGGGAAATTGCTTTCTATTGCAGCTAAAGTAAGCAAGGAGCAGGTGGGGGTGCACAGCCAGGGCTGAACATGGAAACCAGACTGTCCAGTGCCTGGGGAGGGGACTACAAGTTGTCTCCTTTCACCGAGCTCAGATAAACCCTGAAAGAGGTAGCGTGTGTGCTCAGCAGCTGAGCTGCAGCTGCCTCGGTGCCAATTACATACTTTTGCTAATGCCACCGTGCTAATTGCATTAATGGGACACTAACAGATATAAACGGGAGCTAATTGCTCTACAGTGACACCGTGCTCCATGCAGAGCTGTCCATGCCTGCAAAGAGCAGCTGTTCCTGCAAGCATCCTGCTGCTCCCAGGAACGTTCAGTTGGCAGCCACAGGGCTCTCCCAGTGCCCGAGCTGCAGCACTGGCTGAGACATCGGGTTAGGAATTAGAGGGATATTGATTAGAAATAGATATTTAGATGAAATATTGTTTAATATTTGCTGCATTTTACTGCGCTAACTGCCTGTAAAGGGAAGACAGGGTGTATGTGTGAGAGCAATATGAAAGAATGCAAGGATGTGTGATAAGGGAAGGATGATGTTCATCAAAACAGGACAAAGTTACAAGGTGATAACAAGGCTCCTCTGGACCCCCCAACCAGATCCAACCAACCTCATGGTTTGGACTGTGACCAAAGGATCAGTAAGCATGCGCAGGAAGATGGGGTGAGAAGGTCAACTCTGATGAAGACTACCCCCAAGAACCCCCAAGACAACCACCAGAGACAAGTACACAGGCTCAAGGGACTTATAATTAACAAACAAAGCGAGACAAGGTGGAGCCAGGAAATGAATATGTATAAATGTACTGCAAAACCTAATGTATATGTAACATTTTAGAGGATAAAAAAGAATGCTGAGAGTGAGTAGGTGCACATGCCTTTGTGGGGGTATCCCGCATGCATCCAGCCGAAAATACATACCTACTTTATAACTCACTTTGTCTTTGAGTTTTAGAGTCTTTCCGCGTATCACAGCTGTTATGAGTGGAAAAGCTGTCCAGTTTTTTGCAGAGTTAACAAGTTAAACCAATTGCTGCTAAATTAGAGTTTTAACTGTTGGTTGTTAATAATTTCATGTTGCAACTACCTATTGTTAATAGTTTTTCTTTAATTACCTGTTGTTAATGGTTAAAAATCCCTCTGTGTCGGGTATCCCCCCTCCACTGCTCCTGAGACAGGGGAGGTGACATCGAACCTGGTATGTAGATTGGAATGCACCCAGGATGCAAATGGACAGGAATCTACCCAAATCCAGCCAAAAACCTCTAAAACAACAAACCAACATGGAATTAAGACATCTGAGTGATGTCTAAATATCAAGAACTGAGTCCAGTATCTGCTGAAGTCCTTTTTACCTCTCACCCTATCAAAGGATGTCTCCTGGAAGGAGCACCTCCAGGATAAAATTGAAAAACAGGATTCTACTACTGCTCCCGTGAGGACAGAATCCCCAGCTCTGCCTGCATACCAGCGGACACAGCTGCAACATTCCTCCTCCTTCTCCGTGCCACCTCCTGGGGAGCAGCACCAGCGGCATTTGTGCGACGAGACCCATTGGTTCTCCCTGCCTGAGCTGATTTTTTTTAATAAAGGCATTAAAAAAGGAGAAAGATCTCCTGCCCTATTTATTTCAACGGCCATATCTGCTTCTAGACCTCAGCAGGAATAGCTCCTTCAAGAATCATCTGATTCTTTCCGAGACAAATTAAGCCTCTTGTATGGTGGGGAGCTGTGTTCAGGTGGCAGAGGTGTCTGACTGTATGTCCAGATCACCCATGGTGAAGGGGTCTGCCATTATCCATCGAGGGGGGGGTCTTGCCCTTCTCCTGGGCCACCCTAATGGCCCAGTATGACTAAAGGATGTGGGTCCACCCTAGGGACACACAGTATGCCTGACAAGAGGGTAGGAAATGGGTTATTCCTGCCTAGAAGGAGCAAGCAGGAGCTGGGGAAGGCACTGACCCTGCTAAGGGGCTGCTCAGGTGCTGCATGGACTGTTTTTTGCACCGTTTTCCTATTTCTCATGGCTGGCCCCACGCTCCCTGCACTTCACAGCCACTTGCTAACACCCATCCCTCAGGCTCCCCCGGCTCCCTGCCTTTGGCACACGGAAACTGAGCTAGAATTTCTCAGGGCTTCAGCCACAGCTCCTCTTCCCAAGGGGTATCACAGCCGGGTGAGGACACGCAGGTGCCTTCCCCGCAGGCTCTGTGGCCTTCTGTCCTTGGTGGAGAGTAATTAATGCTTCTTGACTTGCTCGTGTGACAAACTACAGTGGCAGTGGCACAGCGAGGGCAGCAGAGCAGGAGCAGGATGCAGCTGGGTGTCCTGGCTTCAAAATCTAGCCTCAAGCAGTTCAGTCACCCTCGCAGGGTTTGGGATGAGTTTAAACCCGTTTCCCTAACCATGGCACGCACTAACAAGGGGCAGGTCACTCAGGGGCTGTCTCTTGTTACAGCCCATCAAAGCAGAGCAGTCCTCGAAATACCCTTAACTCTGGCGCTGACGCTGTTCAGGACCACAGTCTTCGGGAAAGTAAAATGCGTCTGGGAAGGAGGCAAAAACTGGATTTAGAGGCAAAATTTTTTAGTTAATTGGAGAGCCTGTTTAACAGGTATGCTAAAATCTTCTGGAGGCAAAGGTGCATAGAGCAAGGGACTGGACAAATCTCTTCCCAGGGCACGTGGCACAATAAAGGTTGGGACGTACTATAACAAACCATGAGCAAGAAGCAGATAATCATCCGTGCCACTGGAAATGAAACACACATTGTTCTTTGCAACCTTCCCCCCGGCAGAGACTGAGCCAGCAGCTCTGCACCACTGCGGGCAGAGCGGCGAAGCAACTGCGGAGAAAAGCCCGGCTGGGCTCTCCCCGCACTTGGAGAGGGCGATTGCTCAGCGTGAGAGGAATCTTAATGGCACAGGAGGCAGCTGCGGCAGCGTTTATCACCTCAGCAGTCGCTCACAAGCAGCACAGGGCTGGAACTGCAGGAAGGGGTGCGGGCAGTGCTCTCAGGGCACAGAGGGTGCAGTGTCAGTGGCTCTCCTCATTGCAATGCTCAGGGCATGAACAGTGTCATGGGATCCTGAAAACGAGAGACGACACCGCTTTCCCAGTTTTTGCTGCAAGAAAATGGTGCAGTGTCACACTGATTTGGCAAATTTGGCCACAGAAGCCACAGTCTAGAATAGCCCAGCTGCACAAATCAAAAACATACCTGGGATTCAAATGCTGGAGGAGGAAGTCATAGAATCCTAGAATACCAGAATGGTACTGGCTTGGAAGGGACCACCCAGTTTCATGCCCCTGCCATGGGAAGGGACACCATGGGTTGGGGTTTAGGATTTCCTCCTTTTGTTTTCTCGGGGAATTTTCTCCCATTTTTCTTGCTAAGAAACAATAACGATCGGTACTTAAGAGAGACAAAAGAAGTAACTACGGAGAAGGGGCAGAAGCGCAGCTGTTTTTACTGTGGGGGCTGAGGAATTTCTCTCGGAAGGGCAAAGTTACTGAGAACTAGGCTGGGGGAAAGGGGCTAGGCACAGCCCCTAGGCATCCTGTGCTCTCGGCATTCAGAGGGGAGAGAGGCTGCGGTCGCTGTGGGGAGAATTCGTCACCACTGCGAGGTTCCGTCTCCTGCTGCCTTTCTTGCACAGTGAGCAGCGGTCGTGTCACCTCACCAAACAGAAGACCCTTCGTCATCTGCTGGAGTGCCTCAGGGGAAACCCCAGGATCCCTGAGCCCCTTTCCCGTCCTAGGGAGCCTCTCTCTGCCATGTTCGGGAACCGGGCTGTTAAAAATAGGTTAGAAACTGTTGTAAAATAGTTGATAGCTGTTAAGCATGTACTGTTAGTTTGGTTGTTATATTGTAAAAGGGGTTAAAAGGGTAGTTACAAGAAATATGGTACTGAACATACCGTATTACACCTAAGTAAAGTGCACCACTCCCCAAGCAAAACGAGCCAGCCTGGAGAGAACTGCAATGGCCAATCAAGCGCCTTAAACATTCATGCAAATGAAGGATCCAAAAAGAAACCAATCCAAAGGGACAAGAAACAGGATAAAAAGGGGCTTCTGACCCACTGAACCTGTGCCGCTCCACCTTGAACATCGGGGACATCGCTGCTGAAGCAGATCCAGCGCCGGCGCTGCATCATCCTCGACGGGATCGCTCCTGCTCGGCCCGCGGGCCCCTTGCTTTAGGCCTTTCTTTTATTATAATAAATGCTGAAATCACTTTAGCACTGGGAGCGTGCTCTCGTTTATAACAGGGCTGCCCCTGCCCAGCTCTTCCATTGCTTTGCCACTGCTCCGCCACTGCTCCGGGTTTTTTGCTGCTGTAACCCCGCACGCCCTGGGACACTCCCCTCCTGTTCCAGCTGCAGCTGCAGAGTTTCTGATACAAGTCGTCTACAGGATGTTTGCTCATTCCTGCCGTTCCATCTTGCTGCTTCCGAGGGTCCTGCTGGGGCACCAGGATCGGCTGCCCCTGGGAGGTTTGTTGTCTTGAGGTGATTTTATGATAATACTGTCTTCCCCTATCATCTGCTTTATGCCAAGAAATGGGTCCTGTAACTTTAAGCTAGGTCTGGAAGAAGGAGGGAGCTGGCACAGTTTGTGTTCAAACTCTCATACTCTCCCGTGCTTGGCCTTGCAGCAGAGAGGGAGTTGTTCATTCTTTGCTTTTAGCTAGCTTCTTCTCGTTAGCTGAGGCAAGACGTTTTCCTGGACTGCATACTGCAATCCTCCAGTGACTTCTGTAGCTTCTTCTGGAAGTGTTCAGCTTAGCTCTGGTCCAAAAACCAGACCATAGGTGGGAGCCTTGTGGGAAATAGTAAAGGTAAGAATACTTCCAAAAAGCTGTAAAAGCAGGCCTTAGAAACATAAAGAACAGAAAACTTAGAGCTAGCTGCAGCTGCAAAGTCTGAAAGTAGAAAAGTTACAATAGTATAACAAGCAAGGACATGAAACAATAGCTTGAGTTTTAGGCTTGGCTAAGACAGACCTTAAGACTGCAGAAAAATATGCTTAGCATATTTGAAAAATATGCTTAGCAAGATAGTAGAAGGTTTTAAGCTTAATAACAAAGTATTGTGTATTGTTAATAGAAAGCAGACCAGCAAGCATTGTGTGAAGCAAGTATACATGTGCTTTTAGTGATTGGCTAGAACAACTGTCTGTAAGCTTTAGCAATATGCTATTGGCTAGAAAGTTTTTTAAATGCTCTGTGACAAAGAAATCTTTGGCTGCTGCTGGCAGGACGTGAGCTTTTGCCATCTTCCAATTGTCTCAACAATGTAATGAGGCTGATGCTGCAATTGTTATAGATGGATAATGAGATTATTGGCTCTCGCAATTAAGGGATGACTATTGTGTGAATATTAAGAGAAGCTTTATTGATGCATAGTTATGTTATTGTAGTTTAAATGTCCTCTGTTCTCCCTATAGTTCCCTTTCCCCCCGCCCCCGTACTGTTACCAACAGACAGCCTGGGTTGTCTAGGATAGGTAAAAAAGAAGGCGTGGACATGTGCCCCTTGCATGGGGCACTTGGGAACGGAAAAGCTTGGTGCTTAGGGGGTGCAGCATGGCAACACCTGACCTCCAATCAAGTTGCAAGAAAGCAGTCTTCACACTGATAAATGGCAAAGAGCTGGCTGACAGACTTTGGGAGGGGCCAGGGCTGGCTGATGCGACCCACTGGAGTATAAAAGGTGAAGCGTCCATCTTGAAGATGAGCCAGCCACATGGTAGGCAGCCATGAGGGCAGCCTCCAGGCTTGTTTTTCCTTATTTAGTCCTTTTGTTGTATTTTTGTTAAGGTTTAATAAACCCTTTAAATTTTTAAAGTGAGCAGTCATTTCTCACAGCAATAAAGCTCAAGGAACGTGTCTTAGCAGTGCCGTCTCGTTCGTGAAAAACCCCAACACATGCCTGACTCTGTGGACTGGCGGGGCAGTGCGGGATACCACATTCCAGCTCCGGACCCTCAGGGGAAGCCAGCTAAAGAAAGAACTCTGAATCCACCAGCTTTCTCTGCAGCAAGGAGGTTCAACACTATTCATTTTTTTTTCCACGTGCCCTGCGGGCACTCTGTCTGTTCAATAACAGGATTTTTCACTTCCCTCCAAGATTCCTTTCGTATCAGCTGGGGAGAGAATGCCAAAACCTACCTTCTGTACAGAAGATGTTCATTCCAGAGAATTTTCCGTCTAAAACCCGAGACATTTGTAAAGCAAGCCCTTTTTCCACCCTTTCCCGTCTTTGCCAAGCTGCCATTACCGTGTGGGCCCCGAGCTCGCGCCACAACGCCCCCTGCAGCCGCGGAGGAATCACTGCAACTGCCCTGCCCAGCCCGGAGCCAGCAGCGCCCCTGCTGGCCGTGACTGGAACTGCACCAAAGGGGAAATGCTTAAAGAGCAGGAACAGACTCTTGGGTTTTCTGGTTTTGGTTTTTCTTTTGCTTGTTGTTGCTGCCATTGTTGTTGTTTGCTTGCCTTGTTATACATATACATACTACTAAAGAATTGTTATTCCTTTTCCTATATCTTTGCCTGAATGCCCCCTAATTTCAAAGTTAAAATAATTCAGAGGGAGAGGGGTCATATTCTCTATTCCAAGGGAGGTTCCCGCCTTCCTTGGGAGACACCTGTCTTTCAAACCAAGACACCTTGCATTAGACTAAATTTCTCAGTCAAGTAGAAGTGTTTCTTTACCCCCTTCCCCGTCACTGACTCTGTTCTTGGATTAGGAATTCCTCAGTGGATGAGAGCTGATGAGAGTCCAAGAAAATGCAAAACAAACCCAACCTAAAAAAAGGCTTTGAAAGTCGCAAGGAAATTAATCCACAAACACCAGACATTTATGTTCAAAAAGGAGACAGAGGAGTTCTGTAACTTTATTTGAATAAAGGGAGAGGCCATGGGGCATTTCCCACGGGGTCTCTCAAATTGCTAGAGGATGCGGCCTCCTGTTTATCCTAACTTCCCAGTCACATTTCCCTCTCTCCCTCCCCATTACCTGAGGTACTTGATAGGTACAGAATTCCCAAATGGCCTGATACAGACCACTTTCTAATGTCGACCCATGCATCTTTTTCTTTGTATCTCTGTTCTTTTTCTCTAACTCCAGGAATTTAGCATGGCCTTGGGTAAGCAACAGTCTGTGTCAATTAGTGGAATTACTATGAAATTTATGCTTTCACCCATTGCTTCTTTCATCTATCAGTATCTGGGTTTATCTACCAGCAGGCCCACATTTTGTTTGCAAAGACACTTCCCTCTCATTCCTTTTAAAAGTAAATTTACATCCAAATCAGTCTTCTGGGAGATATCCACATCATGCAATTTAGAAATATCACAGCAAAATATGTCAAGCTTGAAGGACAAAATAAAAGTCATTCTGGATTTTAGGGAAGACTGACAAATTCCTCCAAAAGCCCTACATACATCAGTGTGTGCCAGCACTGCTCAAAACACAAAATGCTTTTGTCTGAATTCCTATTTCCAGGCTGGGACAGACATTTTCCAGCAGGTACAACCTGGGCAGATCAGCTGCATTTTCCCTCAGAGGAGCATTATTTATTTTCCCATCCGTTAAATCTTCGTGAGTATACCACACCGTGACCTCTTTTGAAGGAAGGGGCTGCATTTCATTAGCTAGGGCAAAGCACTCAGCTTGCAAAGGAAAATCAATACCTGTCATCTGTATTTATGTATAAGCCTTTATTAATGGGGACTTTGGAGTTGAGCTGATGTTCTCTATGTCTGTCCCTAATACCCCCTGCTCTGCGGGCTCTCCCTGCTCCACTCAATAGCCAATCCTGTTTCGAAAGAGATGCACTTTAAAAAGCATCTGCACCACTTCCATTACCCAAGGGAGTGGAGCTTTTTCAGCAGTTCAATAATATTCATGTACAATATAACATTATACAATCATGTCCTTTGATGCCATGGCCAGCTTGATGGTGTTTCTCTTTTCGCCATCATCTTTTTCCTACAATAAAAGGAAAAAATTAGTCAGGGCTCATAAAAAACACTCAGTGAAATATATATATATTTTGCATTTGGGGACTGATTACTATTTTCTTCCTTAATAAAGTATTTCTTTCTTGTTATTCTTTCCCACTGGAAGATCAAAAGCCCAAGCGACACTTTATTGGCAAAGCATCCAGCTTTCAGTTGTTGAAAACCTGTGAAGTTTTGGCCTGGAACCAAAATAATGAAAGTATTTCCAAGGAGTTTTTTAAATCCTCAAAACTCTTTTTAGTATTTAATGTTTTCAGTTAAGATTTATTTTTAAAAATTCCTAGAGCAGATGTAGTCAGGAGGGGGCTGTGCATTCATCATCTCTGTCTACAGGTCATGTGTTCTCATGCCTGTGGCAGGGTGAGAGCTGAGGATCCCTGGCATGTTCTTCCACATCCCAGTTCCTCCTGCACCATGATACGTGGGTTAATTT
This sequence comes from Hypocryptadius cinnamomeus, assembly GCA_013400635.1. NCBI lineage: Eukaryota > Metazoa > Chordata > Aves > Passeriformes > Zosteropidae > Hypocryptadius > Hypocryptadius cinnamomeus. The sequence continues at coordinate 54,614 of VYZP01063060.1, forward strand.
GAAGCTCAGAGCTGGTTTCACATTCCCTAAGCCCAAGAAGGGATCTCAAGATGGGACATATTGGCAAGGCATCTGTTTTGAGTAGCAGCAATGCACAAGTGGAGGCAGCTTCCTAACATAGCATCTCTCCACAACAGCAGTAAAAAACAATTTCAAAAGTGAAAAAGAAAATTAAAAATTCAATGGGAAGAGAGAAATGCAGCGACTGGAGTGTCTTCTGCCTGCAGCTCAGCTGGACCTGCCTTTGGCCATGGTTCCTGATAATGTTTTGAAGTCCTGGATGTTCCTGGCCACATCTGGATCCTCTTTCTCTCTTTCTTCACTCATTCACTGCCCAAGAGTGGACTTAACCTGTGGAGTTGCTGATTTCCCTGTGAAGCATTACTTTATTTAAACACCCTCATTCCTTGATCCTCTCCATCTCTCCAATCCTTCCACTGCAAAAATAAAGCAGGGGATGGAAACCACTGTTGGCACGAAGCTTGGCATGCATAGCACGGACAGTGTTGCATGGAAAAATGGGCCATAGCAGCTGTGAGAACCTCAATTGCCTTCAAATGGAAAATTAATGACTGAACCTCTGTGTCTCAGAGCTGGAGAGATTTTCTTCTCATTTACTCAAAACTAAAAAGGAGAGGCAAGGTGAGGTTTGCTCACATGGATCCTTGAGGAAATTGATGTGCAAGGGGCTTCTCACTGCGTTGCTTTCCATGAAAGGAATTTCTCAGCAAATATTGAATGCTGGGAAAGTCATGGGGGTGTGACCCCATTCCCTTTTTCTTTATTGAATTGCTTTCACCTCCACTAAAATTCTTACAAAATTAGGAGGTTTAATTCATCTGGAAAACTCCCTTCTGATCCTTTCAATTGAAGGAAAATTGCTGGTGAAGTCTCTCATCCATGGAGGAAAAGCTGGAGGGAGACTCAAGGCATGCCATATTCTCTGGGGCATATTCATGCCACACCAATGCACCTCTGCACTGATCAGAGGGTTTCCCGAGAGAGTGGCAGCTCTGCTATGTCCTGTGTCACTCACTGTCCTGTGTCATTGCAGCAGCTCCTG